>JAPYZL010031297.1:0-10738 GCA_030522825.1 Platygaster orseoliae | reverse complement strand
GGAGTACTCGGAAATCAGCGAGAGTTATCAATAAAACCCTAGGGAAATATTCATAAATCCCGGATCACAGGGAAGAAAGTTGCCTGATCCGTGATTATGAATGTTTCCCAGGGTTTTTGTTGATATTTCCTGCTGATTTTCTAGTACCCCAAAAAGAGGCTTTTGTTCCCGCATTCCATAAAAATAAAGTGGCCTTTTTTACGGATGCATGGGAAAAAACATATTTGAGTTAGAAGTTTCAAACAATAAGACTTCTCAGATTTCAAACTGGAATATCTTTTTTCATTTTGAGTTTTGTGAAAAATGGCAAAGGACTTAACGATTCATAAAAATATGAAGAAAATTTTGGTACATTTTGGTCCATGTTTTTTATCCCTACTTGTCGGAAAATCGCATTTATTGTTTAAATTTCATACTTGAATAACTTTTTTGATTTTGAGTTTTGCAAAAAATGGCAAAGGAAAAATCGTCGTAGAACTTCATGAGGAACCTATGGTTTACGGTATTTGCGGGGAATCTGAAACACCCTGTATAATATATTATGCAGAGATGACCGTTGAAACGTCCGACTCCTAAATATCATTTGTTTTCTTCGAAAGAGCTAATAATGGAGTATGCAACGCCTTAACAGAAAATTTTGCAACTTTATTTGTTTTAAACAAAAAGAATTCCATGAAATTGTAAAAGTAAGACAAAGAATGCGCAAAATGCACATCAAACACTAAATGAAATTTAAGAAGAACGGCAAAAGCGATGAAAAAAAAATTGAAGTGCGCGTAATTTAAAAAGTGAAATTTACAAATACATGTTACAAACACGGAAAACGGAATATAATCTTAATAAAATCAACTTGGAATGTGTTTATTGCATAAATTGTTATTGATATACTATTTTTATTTGTTTAAAAAGTAAAAGAAAAATTACTTCATTCAATTTTTAGAATATTTATTAAATATTTGGTCACATATATTGACTTCTACTTATTTGATCGTTGACCATCAAATCACTTTTTTGAAATAGTGAAAATCTATTAATTCATTTGTCACTTAAAAAATTCTACTAATTGAATAGTAGAATTTGAAACAACTAATGTGGTTAATGAAAATGTCATAAATCACATTAGTAATAAATTCACTTATTGTTTAGTCGTTTCAAAGCACTAATTCATGTATTAGAATTTGACTATTTCTTTAGCTAACTAGTGGAATTGGTGAATCATTCACCTACTCATTGAATCAGTAAAAATTTCACTAATACAAACTGAAAGAATACTTATTCATTTCTAGGACCGAAAAACGATCTCAAAGTCTACTTGGAACATCTTCGAATATTTAGATTTCACCCAAGTTGAACAATGAGGTTTCGAAGGATGAAAAAATTACTGGTTTTTTGCTCCGAGAGTATAATCGATTTCGCGAAGTTGCGTTTGAGGAGAACGTTCGCGCGGGCTCAATGATACGGCTTGGGGCTTGTCGCGGAGGTAGATTAACCAGTTCTTTATTCAACAAAAGGCAACATTCTAACCGAAGGTGAAATCAGCGGTCCTTGGGGTATGTAAATAGCGCTTTGCTCTACGGATGACTTGATTTTCCGGGGAACAGATTTCAATTGACAGCAATTATGTATCGTTAAAATGGTGGGGCTAAAAAAAGACAGAGTAGAAAGGAGAATTTCAAAAAATTTTCAGTTGATGTGTAAATGTTTCGTTAATTTTACGTAAAACGGTGTGATTATAAAGAGGAAATTTTTGTATTTTTTTAAATTCAAGACAAGAACTTGCATTAAGCTATGCAACTATGTAAATTTTTTCAAATGATAGAAACCTGAATCATATAAAAATTTCAATTTTTCATACTTTTATTAAGAGTGAGAAAAAATTTGAACTTATAGGTTCATCTCTGTAATTTAATAGCTAAAATTACGAATGTTTGAAAATAATTTGAACGGATTTAACAATTTTTTCCTGATTTTGAATTTCCTGATCTGAAATACCTTTTGAAGTACTCTCACAAGTGAATCGCATAACGAATTCAGTGACTCAACGATGATATCTCTGCATACGTAAGTGGCAGTCAAAAAAACGAAAAGTCGCCCCCATAAAATGAGCCATCAATGGTGAAAGTGTTTCAGCAGTACAGTCGAAACAGAATTTTTCAGTATATCTTACATTTTCTTATGAATTTGTACTGTTTATAGAATTTCAATGACAGAAGAATTGTAATCTGCATCACCAAAACAATCAATTTACGAATTTTATTAAAATTTCTGTACTACCAACGACATTTGCAAAACACATGTAAAATTTTTGAGACCGTAGACCTACTGTTTTAAAAAGATTTTTTCATCGATTGCAGGATTTTTAATAAAATCAGTGTGGCTGTGAAAATTTTAAGCTCCAGGTTTATGTGTAATTAAAGTGAATGAAAATTTCAATGTTAAAGACTTCACTGGAATTGAAAAATTCAGAAACTAAACAATTTAAAATTGAATAACAAATTCAGGGTATAACTAAAAATCTTTATATTTTCTACGTGGATTGTAGAAAAAATTTTTTTCGAAAATTTCACAAATATTGTCAAAAACTTTTCTCAGAGTCCTTAAAGTTTTTTAAGTTTGACATGAATTTGGTACGTTTAAAAAAAATTCTTTTTACTTCCTTTCATCACTTAATTTTCGTAAATGGCATTATTAACTGATTATTAAATAAATTTCAATAATGAATTGATTTGACTTTTTTCTTTCACTTTTCGATGAAACGGTTTTGGCAAAATTTCGAATTTCTTTCCCTAGCAAAGTATGAAACTTTAATTTCATACTAAAATAACTGTGGCATTTTTTCCTAGTCACATTTGATAAAAATACGAGTTGTATGAACTTCCATACAATATTCATACAAGGTTTACACAAAATTCATACTATTATACAAAACTTATATGACACTTGTATGACGGTGACTTTGTTAGGGTTTCTATTAAATGAAGTTCCACCTACTTAACCTATTCAGATTTTTTTACTTTAAAACTTTTTCAATAAAGGAAAATTTTGCAAGATTTAGTGCGAACTTTCGTACGAGAGTATTCGTTGTTCATCAAGAATCTTCCCAAACCGTTAGAAAAACACTGCAAGATACTAACAAAGCTCTAAAAATAAGGCTCTCCAAAAATTGGAAAATTAAAAACGAATTTCCAATGTCATTGGTTTTATCAATAACTGAAATTCTGAAAATGTATCCTGAAAAGTAGAAATATTAGAAAGAATGTTTATTTCGTCTTCTAATCGTCAAAAACCAAAAACTTTCGTAGACTTTTAAACAGTTTCAAACAAAACCATTCTCTTTAGAAACTACCAAAACTTCATTAAGAACAACACAAGCTCTTCCAGATTCAGATCCAGGAAATTCATTGTCGGATCTTCTAGCAGCATCGCCTCCCACAACTTTCGCAACGGACACCAAAATATTCTACCAACTCGCGAGGAACAAAAGGAACAAGTTGAAACTTGGAAAGAAAAGTGTTTTAAATTCCCGTCGAAGTAGGCAAATTGTAAAAGTGCATCACGGCAGAAAATCTCCGTTGTTTCGTCAGCGGCTCGCAATCCAACGTTTCTCATGCGACGAAGCGCGAAAGAACTGCAGACAGCATTGTTTTTCGTACACGCATTACGTAAATGAGAGTGGCCCGTGACCATTGTTTCGGCAGCCGTCAAAGATTCTCGCGTCTTTTTATAATTAACGCGAAAAACATTCACTGTCACGCATTTTCCTCGCGGGAAAACCAAGAATATTTTCCATCACATTCATCGGTAAGTTCATATTCTTTTTTAATTAACATCATTCAAGATCATAACAAACAAACAAAAATTAAAAAGAAAAGTTTTTCGTAAATGAAATACGTGTTAGCAACAGTTGTTTTAGAAATCCTTCCCAGAAATAAATCAATCAAAAAAGTGAAACTTTATATTTTGGAAGCTTTGTTCTTTCACGCGATCTACTTCGCACAATATGTTCATGGCCAACAATAAAGGCGAATCTACTCCATTTTCCACGTTACACAAATCCACATGTGCTATCTACCCTTCGATCGACCCTCGTGAAAAAAACCTGCCGAGGAGTCTAAAACACCGCGTCTGCTTTTTATATTTTCTTTACGTTTTTTTCACATCGTTTCTCTTAATTTGCATCAGCGTTTCACTGCACGTTTTTATTCGTTTCTCGGTGAATAGTTCACTCGAAGAGTGTTGTCTAATTGCGGAAATAACAAGGTAATATACACTATTCATAAAGAAGGTTTAAATGAGGAATATGATTGAGATCGATCATTATCATGTAAAATGTTATTTACTACATCCAGACCAACCCGAAAATTTCACGTTGTGAACAGCACGTTGGGAGATGCGTAGAGCACCTGCGCTGGTCACGTGACTGCGGCCGGAAGTCAAACGTCATAACTTTAAATCCTGGATGGATAAAAAGCTTTAATGTATGAATAAATTATAGGAAAAAGAGTTACTAACTAGGGACAGTTGTCAATTGTTTTGCAGGTACAGAAATTAATCGATTTAATTTTTGAAAATTTATCAAATATTTTATTGTAAAAAGAACAATACTTCATCATTACTTTGATATTCTTTAGTTAAATTTGGTAGATTTCTAGAATACAATAGAGTTGTTGAAAAAATTGTAGAAATTCTGTTTTGCAAAGTATAAAACAAAACAAACGTTAAAACGTACTTAATCACAAACGTTTTGTTGAGAAAACTCGACTTCTTGAATTTCAGGATCAATAAATCGTTCACGTTTTGAAGTCATGCGTTTTACTCATTCAATAAAGATCATACAGAATTTGAATAGTTGTGACGAACATTTAATGAATTGTGAATCTGACTTACATAGCAAAGTTTTACTTGTTTATAAATACAAACTAATTGTTCTTTGTTCAACTTCTCCTTTTTTCCTTTAGATACCGTATAACTGAAGGTATCTCGTTCCATTATTTTCATATAGTATCTTATTGAAAATTTGGTGTATTTTTCTCAAAATTTATACGCTTCAAAAAGTTATCTATCATTTCTTAGAATAAATTATTCATAACTGTAAACGGTAAAAAATACTTCAAACATTTCCTGTATACTAACTGAACACTCGAAAATGCTCTTGGGAAGTGAGCGATTGCGCTAGATTGAGAGACAACTTTCTCCGAACGAAATCGTTCTTCGATGTTTTATACGCGATCACGGATCTTATCAAGCGTGAAAATAGTATAGCGCCACGTTCACAATTCGAAATTAATGCATCAGATAAGAAAATCAAGCAATTTACGATAATAAAACTTTTCGAATTTTATGTCAAATTGTGTAGATTCCTACTCGCAGATTTCGTAAATGTTTTAATCAATTAACGGAAACCGAAATCAATATTTCAGTCATCATTGTTTTTATGAATAATAGTAAAAATGCGAATAATTCATATTGATGAAATTTTTTATCTATTCATTTATGTTTGACTTTAATTCCGATGACTTTTTCGATTGTCCAAAACTAACATAAAAAAAGACTGACTCGTATATCCCGTGATATAACCAACATGGGTATTGATTCCCGTCGAGTGATGCATATTTCATTGATTTATCTATAGAAAGTCCTGTTGAAAGCTCAGTCTCGATTCCAAACTTCAAACTATTTCAGTTTCCACTCCAGAATCATTATAAATAATTTAATATTGAAATGTTTTCTTCAAGTAAAAAGGTGCGTCACTTTGAGAAAATCGATGAAATACGACAAAAAATAACTCTTCTTGTGACCTCACATTTTAAGAACAAATAAGAATGATTTCCCTAAAAAATATTAGTAAATTACATACCATACAATTACATTAAAGAAATGCCGTATTCTCATGGTATTTTTACTATATATAAGGAACAGTTTATAATTCGGGAAAAGTATAAAAATTTTCTGGTGCGACTACACTGAAAAAAAAATCGTGAAAAGTACAATAATTATGTACAGAATCTACTATACTACTATTGCAACATGAAAACGAAATAAATTTACAGTCGTTTTTAACATTTTTTTAGCAAGATGTATCATAATTAGCAACTGTTTCGAATAAATTACTCACGAAAAATGTGGAATTTTTGTAAACCAGGAATTAAGATGATGGAATAGTACTTTATGCAAAATTCCAGTTCGTACGATACATGTTCAATATACAGTGTGTCCCAAATTCTCGTATACAAAAAAAATAGCAGATTCCTTGTAAAAGTTTAAGATAAATTTTCCTTCGTCACTTTTCGAAAAACTAAAAATTAAAAAAGATATTCCAGGTTGAAACTTAACCAATAAACGAACTTTCACAAGGAGTGGGGATAGAAACCACTTACCAAAATTGACAAAAATTTTCTTCTTATTTTTTCGAGTCAACAAGTCCTTTGCCACATTTTACAAAATTCAAAATCAAAAAAGATATTCGAGTTAGAAGTTTCAACCAATCAGATTTCTCAGATTTCAAACTCGAATATCTCTTTTCATTTTGAGTTTTGTGAAAAGTGACAAAGGACTTTTCAACTCAGAAAAATGTGAAGAAAATTTGGGTAAAGTTTTGTCCGTGGTTTTCATCCCCACTCGTCGAAAAAGTGCATTTATTGTTTAAATTTCAAACTTGAATAACTTTTTCGACTTTAAGTTTTGTGAAAAATGGCAAAGGGAAAATCATCTTAGAATTTCATGAGGAATACATGATTTTCATTTGATCCGCCATCACTGAAACACCCTGTATAAATAACCATTTTTTATGGAAGTGGTACTTGATTTTTTTTATAGCTCATACTACATTTTATTACAGCAGTCTACGAACACGTACAACACTATAACATCATTCAAGTACATGTTCTACGTTACAGTAGATGTTGTTACACTGAAAAACAGATTAGGTTAGCTGAATCAAACGTTTAGTCCAAACAACAAATTTTATTAGACTCCAACACATTTTTATTTCAGTCAAAAAAATTTACGTTTCAGCTACCTTGAATTTGTTTTTCCAAACTAAAAATTTTGTTTGTCTGAACTAAAAATCTATTTCAATGAACCAGATTGGTTTTTCAGTGTATACCAATTATCGCTTGGTAGATAATAGACAAACATCTCATGTTTCCGGAGCAACTAATTTAACCATATTGTTTTGAAAAAAAATTAAAGTTTTTCTTACAGTGCATCTAACAAATAATTATTTCCAAAACTATATGTATTTCCCTGCATTGCAGTGAAAGGCATATAATATATTATAGCCTCTTACTGGAAATTCCAGATTTTCCTGACCGCTCCGATTTTCTGAAAAAATTTCAAATCCCCTGTAGGGGGGCGACAACCTTGTCTTATAACCGGAATGTGACGCAGCGGATCCAAATGACATGTAAATAGCAGACTTCTCTCCTCCCTTCTATTCAGAGGAGCGATTTTCGCTCTAGGTATAAATAACACACATCCCGCTGTTCTTTCCGCGCTTCTCTCCCAGGCGCGAAAGCAAACATCAAAAGCCGCGTCTCGTTGCGTATACACGCAAAATCGAACGGTTTTCTGTAACTTTTTTTATATGTTGTAATGACCGCGAGCTGCGCGGAACAGGTATTTCAACAGCTTACCCACAGGCGTAACTTAAACGTCGGTTCACTATGCTGTATAAGAACTTGAGTGATTTTTACACGAAATGATGAAGGTTGAATTATCTCTTATATAGTGCATGGTGGAATTTCTATTCTATTTGGTATTTTTACAATATTTTGTAGGAAAAACTGAATCAATTTTAAGAATACCGTTCAAATTCTTGTTCTTTTCTTGTGTATGAAATAAACTGTAGTTATTGTTCAATAAAATAATGTAAGTTTACTTCTTATACAGTAAATGGGAGATTCTCATACTTATGGAGTATTTTACAATTCTTTTTTGAGGAAAACTGTATAATGTTAGCAATATCGCGAAAATACAGATACAATTGGTGAGAAAAATTTGCATACGTTCCAATATAAAAAAAAAAAAAACTATGCAATATGGTTACAGTATAAAAATATAGACATATTTTCATATGCAAAAAAAGGTATACAGAAAAAAGTCTATTATTTTCTGGTATTATTTACACAATACTCGACATTAAAATATTTTTAATTGTCAATCGCAATGTCAAAAAGTCAAACATCGACTAGAAAGTTTTTGTATTTCAAATATGTTATTATTCAAATAAAATTTTCTACGTAACTAAAAATGTTTTGGTACAATTTTCAAAACTTTAGAAACTTGATTTTTTTAAACTTAGATATTCTGATAAAATATACTTCGAGGCTTAATACTATCGCATTTTTTATTGCTTTACAAGTTTTTTTATGGAAAACTGATAAATTTAACTGCTTGATCAAAAATTTCGATACATCAATTTCGAAATTCATTAAGATAATTCATCCAAAGTTGAATCAGATTATTTCATCATAAACTGTGATTTATTACTCCCTTAACATGAAACACATAATAATTATTAACAAAAATATACCAACGCAACAATTATTTATGACGAATAAGAAACTAATTTTTAAGAGTGCAAGAGTAAAAATAATTCGAAAAATCTTCACGTATATGCAACTTCTTCCTGTCCCTCAATGAGTAATATGAAAAATCCAAATTTAAAAACATTTGCATCAATAAATATTCCATAAGAAGTTGCACGAAACTCGTGTTTATTCCGAGACCTTCGAAACATATCCGGAATTCCAATCCATGCAAATTAGTCATTTAATCCCATAAAATTTTTAAGGTCGTTCAGCACCGAAGAAAACGTTCGAAAATCGTTAAGAAAAATCCGAATATCCAGTCGTTTCAGAATTTTCAAACATACCTTTCTGACAGCGTTTATTTTTCTTCGTAAAAAAAGAATCCGGCTGTTTTCAGTTATAATCCATGGTTTTGCGGTGAAAATGTACACAAATGCAGTACGCACAGTCACTCGCGTCGCGTTTGGGACGAATAACGAGGAAAAACTTACACAAACTGTTAGGAAAAACGCTTTAAAAATCGCGAGATCGCGAGCGCAGAAGTCGCGATGGAAACGCTTCAACGTGTTTCGGCCGACTCAGGCACTCAGGCCGACTCAACCAGCACTCAACTCAGGAGTCGGAAACGGGTGCGAATCCGTGCTTTTTATTGGATGCTTATTTGTTGGGCGGGAACTAGATGCGTCGGTAAAGAAGATTATCTGGAAAAGTGCTATACTCTAGAAGTAGATGTCGTAAAAAGCTTCGTTATTCGTGAAAATCATTGAAAATAAAAGTTAGTAACGAGACTAATCAATGATAAAAGAAAATCTCAACAACAAACGGTTTTTTTACAGTAAAATCATGCAGCAAGATTACTTGAAAAGATTATTACTTGAATTATTGACATGTTCTGTAATAAACCTATGATATAACTATATGAGTGTAAAAAGTTCAAATTCTCCAAACATAAACGCACTAATAGATAGCTGTAAATTTATAGATACGTAGTTTATTAGATACGTTATCATCATATTAAAAAAAATTCATGCATAATCTGTATCACTCGAAGCTTTTTGCTATAAAATCTAAACCAAATTTTCAAAATTCCGAAAATTTCACTTATTTTACAAAAATACGCTTTCAACGTTAAACAAGTTCTATAATTCATGACAGTGTAGAATTATCAAATTTCTTATGTAATAGCAGTTTTTTTTAAGTTATTGGTGTAATTTAAATGAATGTGAGAGTAGGAAAATGAAGTTTTCGATAATCAAAAAGTATGAATGACACCAGCTTTGACGGCACCTTTGTTAACACGCATTGGTTCGGCGAAAGACCATTCATCTTTTTCGGGATCGTAACTCTCAACTGTTGAAATACTTGTCGATTTATCCAATCCTCCAATGGCCCACAATTTTCCATTGTTTGCCACTACAGCAGAAAAGCAGCGCGCGTTGTTCATCGGTGCTACATAGTCCCATCTATTGATATAAAACAATTATTTAAATGATACATTAATACATGAAGATGAATATTGAGACCAATTCATGTTAAAGGTTCCAAGTAATATAACCAATAATTATATCTTTTGCCATTCGACCCTTCAGATAATGTAAATCAACGATATTTATAATCAATAATATTTGGAATCAGGGATGAAATTTCGAAACATTTTTAAAATGGGTTTTTTGAAAAAATATATTTCCACCAGGCTATTATAGTTTCAATTTTTGTCAATTTATTTATCAAACTAAGATTTTTCAATTTTTTTAATTTCAGGATTCTAAAGTTGTACAACAACTTTCGAAGTCAAGAGTGGCACGCTTTTCATTTTCGTATTGAGTGTAATAGGATTCAATTTTCGTGATTTTCAAGTCATTGAGGTTTAAATTTTCTGATATGATTATGGATTTCCATTTTATTCAGTTTTGTAGAATTTCATACCCTAGAAACTCTAGGAATCGAGGTTTTAGCGAATTTAAATATTTTCATAGACTTCCGAAAAATATAGATATGACAAAACTGGTTCTCTGTATTTCATGGATATCTACAATTTGCGTATTGTACGTTATTTATGATTTTATCGTATTTTTAATATTTCTATGCATCACTCCAAAGAGTTCTAGAATTCAATGGAATAGTTTTAAAAATACTAATGATAATCCCTCTCGATCCTCGGAGCCATAATGAATAAATTAGTGTTGAATGCTTCTGTTTAATTCTTT
>JAPYZL010031268.1:0-12705 GCA_030522825.1 Platygaster orseoliae | reverse complement strand
GAAAACAAATCGCGGTCGACACAATGTTCAAACTACTCCAAAAGCTAAAAACATTGACTGCCAGATTCTGGCCAATCACGAGTCGGTCGACGCCATAATTGACCAGGAAACGGGGTTTTATAGTCTATGGACTGTAAAACCAATATTGCGTGATTTCACTGTGGACACGCCCCTTCCAAGAATCACGCAAAAAACGTGCTCCCCGAACATAAAAGGATAATTTATCATTTCAAATTTTTTAAATGACAAATTTGAAGGTAATAAATATTCAAATTGGAACTTTAGGATTACCAACACATCTTCATCTAAAAAAAAGTTAGATCGAGGAATCTCACACTCCAAATTCGAAAAATTATAACATCAACATGTGAGACTTAATATTCAGTAATTCATTCATTGCTTTAAAAAAGTAATTTTCAGAAAAGTCACAGTTATTTAGAAACTCTAAATGATCAAATTTTTATAAAAGTCAAGATTTACAATACAATTCAGCCACCTGATCAAAGTAAGAATATCATATTTAATTATCCATAGATTTGTTCAATAAAAAAGCGTTTCAAAATGACACAAACTCATCGTCAAAAATGAATTTTACAAACGTTTCAAACACTGAAAAACCAATTCGGTTATAAATTTTTAGTTCGGGCAAACAAATTCAACTTAGCCGAAACAAAATTTGTTAGTCGAAACATAACATTTATTTAAGTGAACCAAATATTAAGTTATTCAAATAACGACCAAACATTTGTTCTTCAGTGAAGTGTCTACTATGTAAAATAATACATTTCTTGTTTGATTTCTTGTTTGAGGTTTCACGGGGACACAAAAAAGTGGCCGCAGATTTTTTCGATCGCCACGTAGGTCGCGGGTTATTCGCATATAAACCACAGCTAGAGGCGTTATCTTATAGCTGCTTGAACTACTTTTATAAAACGCTCAGCAGGCCTAAACTATTTGCGTGCGCTCTCGGGGCGCCACGAGAGTCATATGATCGTCCCGTGTATTTTCGCACTTGTACTTGAATCACGTCCGTCGAAATTTCATCAGGTTACGCTGCGAATAAACGCCACTACAATGTTTTTGAAATTCGTTATTCGTTAAGATATTGAAAAATATCTAAGACACTTCTCAAGATGTTATACTTAAAATTCTAAGACACTTGCTAAGGTGTCTTATTTAGAATTCTGAAACACTTCAATGTACCTCGCTCAAAATATTGAGACACTTTCAAATTTCCAAGACAGTACTTGCGGTATTTTATTTGAATTATAATGCAATTTTAAAATTCTAAATCACTTCTTGAAGTGTCTTTTTCAAGATTTGCACACACTTCTCGAAGTCTCTTAGACACTTTAGAAAAAGCCTTATTTGAAATTTGAAAACCTCTTGAAGTATCTTTATCGAAATTCCAAAACACTTCCAAACGTCTCAAATACCTTGTCACAAAGTGTCTTTTTCAAAGGTCCAATATATTTAGAAATATTGTCCGAAACACTTCTCAATATGTTTTACGCGAAATTCTAAGACACTTTGAAGTGTCTTTTTCGAAATTCTTTGACACTTTCGAATATTCAAGACGCTCCTCAAAGTGTCTTATTCAAGTTTCAAAGACACTTCAATGTGTCTTAAGGGAGCTTCCATAAATGATGCCACGGTTTTTTGGACCCCTTCCCCCCTCTATCACAGTGTGTCACAAATTTGCTGACCCTACTCCCCTCCTGTGTCATGTCACAATGTTGGATTTTAAATGTGAGGCGAAAAGAAATTTTATTTTCAACACTGCGAATTTTAAAGCATTATATGTGACACAATTTGAGAAAAGATACCTAAGGGTACAAATTGTTTAGGTCTAATTTCCAATGCCTTTGAGACAAATAATGTGCCTAAACGATCGGTACCCTAAGGTATTTTTTCTCAAATCGCGTCACATTTTTATAACTTTTACATTATAAAACGATTGTTTATTCAGTTGCCTTCCAATTTTTTTAAAAAATTGTTTATTTATCATAAAAAAAATATTTCATTTTGAAACAGTTTAATTTTTCTGGAATCAAATCATTTATAAATTTTATTTATTCATCAAATTATTAATAATGTGTTTTCAAATTAAATTCATTCATTTCAATTTTAAACGATTTCAATTTCTGTAACTTCTAAAAACTGCGGAATCAAAAAATTATGACGCCTATTTTATTTAATTATTTTTTAACCTTATTATTATTATAATTATATTAATTATGATCATCATGATATAAATACATCGAAATAAAAAATACTGAAAATACCCACTAATTTCAATTTTTTTAATAAAAATGCTGACTTACATATTAACAAATTGTAAAATTCGAAAAAACGTCAGACACTCTTGTCAATTGATCTAGTTTCTTTATTTATTAGTTTTATTTAATGGAAATACAAATCATCACTAGCAATTTTTCCCGGAGCAACGTTTAATTTCACCAAAAAAATTTTTGCCACAAATGTGACATCACGTTTTTGAGAACTCCCCCTTCCCTCTGTCACAAACTGTCACAAATGGGCTGACCCCCTCCCCCCTTAGGCTGTGACATCATTCATGGAAGCTCCCTTATTCGGAATCAAAAGGAACCTTTGAATTTAATTGTATTTTGTATTTCCCGACACTTTCAAACGTCTAAGACACTTTAGAAAAAGCCTTATCCGAAATTTGAGGACTTTTTGTAGTATCTTTTTCGGAATTTCAAAACATTATTAAATGTCTTAGTCTCTTATCAAGTGTCTTTTTCAAACTTTCAAGATATTCAGGAAAGTCTAAAGCATTTCTCAAGATGTCTTAATTGAAATTCTAAGACACTTTGGAGTGTCTCATTCGGAGTTTTAATATGCTTTCTAATGTCCAAAACACTTATCGAAGTGTCTTATTTTATTTTCTAAGACACTGGAATGTGTCATATTGGAAATTCCAAGACATTTGTTAACGTCTAAGACACTTCTTGTAGTGTCTTATTAGAGCTATGAAGACACTTTTCGAAGTCTCTTGGACACTTTATAAAGAGCTTCATTTAAAATTTGTAAACGTTTTGAAGTATCTCTTTCAAAATTCTTAGACACGCTCAAATGTCCAAAACACTTCTCAAGAAGTCATATTTGATATTCTAAGACACTTTAATACATCTTATTCGGAATTCTAGGACTCTTTTGGATTAACAAGATACCTTAAAAGTATTTTATTCCAATTCCAAAACACTTTAAAACGTCCAAAACACTCCTTGAAGTGCCTTATCAGAAATTCAAAGAAACTTCTCAAAGTCTCTGAAACACTTTAGAAAGTTCCTCATTCTGAATGTGAAGACCTTTCAAAGTATCTTTCTAAGAATTCTAAGACACGTTTAAATGTCTTAGACACTTATATAAGTGTCTTTTTGAAAATCAAGATGTTCAAAAATGTCTAAGACACTTCCAAAAAAATTTTTTTTCTTTTTTTGTAATATAAAGACACTTTATAGTGTCTTATAATTGTACTGTAACATTGTAGGTAAATTGTAAATTCGTTAATATCAATTACAATAACGTTGTCGATTGTATTGTACCATTGTGATACGTAAAAATAATATATCGTATTCGCACATATATATCAAAATTGTCTTTTTTTTCTACGTCTATACTACTTTTTCTATATATACAGCAAAATAGGTTTGCTCGTTTTTTTTTTTTTGGAGGGGGGGGGGTGCTTCAGCCTCTATAGCCCACCCTCTGGACACGCCACTGTTGAAACTGCACATCTTGTAGCTGATACAGCAAATAATTTTTTTCTGTGCGCGTTCATTTATTATACCTGTAAAACTTTATTGAAAAATCGTAGAGAAGAAAATCTCGAACAACTTGTCTCGTTCGGCCGATAAAACGATCGGCGGAAAGAAGGACCGGTGATTTCATTCCTGTCAGTCACTGGTTTCCAGACGTCGGCGGCGGGCGACATTCTTTCCGGTTTTGCCTCCGTCTCTCCTTTCACGCTTGACCGGTATCAAGGAAGAGCATTTTTTCGATGTCCTATCACGCGGAAAAAGAGGGTGTCGTCGTCTGCGCACTCTTCCCAATGCAAATTCGAATGCAAGACGAAATTAAAAGAAAACCTCACACTAAGGAGAGCCGGATCATATTTTCAAAGACACAAGGAGTGGCTATCGCTGTATTTCAGACTTTTAGAACGTTTCATATCTTGAAAAAATAAACGAGATACGTTATTTTCTGCCGAACGTGGCACGAGTGTCATTTTGGCCGGCGAATTATCTGACTTCGTGAACCATGAGTACACCACATCACGTGCTCGGCGCGTGATATTTTGCGCGGAGCCGAAATCCTCTTTTCAAGAATTGCGAGTGAATTGAGTGTCACATTCTGAAAATTGTTAATGACAATCACAACACAATAACAAAGTCATCGAATTTCATTGAGGTAGGATATTTTCAGATAAACTTTAAACACTTTGGGATTTTATTCTCTTCGCAGAATTAGTACCGAGAAAGTGCAGCGCTTTATAAATAAACACATAAAGCTGCAATTCGTTGTTGACACAGCCAAAGAGGTCATTAGTTCGTTTATATCGTCAATGACAAAAAATTGATCGATACAATTTTTGCGAGATTTTATCAATAGTGCTTTTCCATTGACGATCCGTGATTTCTCGTTGGATCGAAAAAATTACCGTTTATTTACACTTGCTCGTTATTGCTAAATGGGATAATAATAACGAGCGGCGCTCTTGCGATGATCTTAAGTCGCGGCGTAAAGATAACTAGTTAAGTCGGAAAATCATGATTTAGTGTTTCTAGAATATTAATTGAGATTTTTAATACTTCGATTATTTGTTTTCAAAGCAGAAGTTGCATTGAAAAACCGATTTATTTCATTGAATAAATTTCGTTTCAGTCAACAAAAATGTGTTTATCTAAACTGGAAATTTTAATGCATTGGCTTTTTTTCGAAATTTGTAACCTGAAGATGTTTAACACTTTTCTTCTCATACCTTCCCCCCAAAATTTATAATTTTCAGATTTTTCCGGAAGTAGTATAAAATTTGTTTATACAATAAAAAATTGTATACTTAATATGGAGCTTAAACGTACCTGAAAAAAAAACTTACATTTTCATGTGATAGACAAATGAAATTCGTTATTTTCTAATATTTTCGCGTCATCTCGTTGGAACGTTGCCAGGAAAATTATTTTTTTAGGATGCGAAAATAATACACCATTTTATCATCTCTGATTTAACTTCCTGTGTTTTCTTGCCCTCAAACGATTGGGCATTTTGAGTGAGATCTAATTATGCTCGAAGAATCGAAACAGTTTATTACCTTATACACGTAAAATACCCATTTCATGCAGCCTACTTGTTGAGCCGAATTGTTATTCTTGAGAAGGCTCTTCAAAAGCATGTAAAACCCTAGTCAAGTCATTGCCAATTTATACGTTCATAAAAGCTGCGATTTTTTTGGCAAAACGAGTTTTACACAACAAAAAGTATATTATATTTGAATATGCAAAATATGTTGCTAACATAAAAGACGATTTTTTGTCGTTGCAAGAGTTTTATTTGAAAACAGACGACTGCTCTGAGGAGTAGAACAACTCAATAAACGTTTTCTTCTTCGACGATTCGTTCAATGGCAAAGAACCTGATTGAATTAAAACGTCGAGAAACGTCAACGTCGCTTAAAATAGCAGACGCGGTTAACCCTAATACGAACGTCGATCTGGAAATTGAATTGTTTATTAAAATTGTTACTGATTACAAAAATGAAGAGAAACAGTGATTAGTATAGTTCTCGAAATTATTATTAAAAATCTTCCGAGGATTTTATCATGTTTTGAACTTTTCGCCCTTTAACTGTTTTATTACTTTAACAGTTTAAATTAATGAAATTTTTTACACTTTAAAATTCAATTTCCAATTTCGATAAAATCGGATCATAAAAATTCACGAAACCTTTTACATTGGACCACATTGATTTCGCGAAAGGAGGGCAGAAAAAGTTAGTTTCGAAAATATGCTGAAGTGAAAGTTCAACATTTTGCCAAAGTAAAAATTTGCATTGAGAATATTATTTCGAAATTTCATTGATAAATATCCTAATCATTATCTGAGAAAAACATTGTTCTCAAAATTTTTGTTGTTGAGCGAAAATTCGTTACTGAAAAAATTTGATCACAACATGAAAATCACTAAAAAAATCAAGTTCTCAGCTAAATGTAAACAAAGATCGATAGTCTTAAAAATATCGTAGTTTCTTGGTAGGCGTAGTTGAATTTATTTTAAGTCTTTATTTTTAGCCTTCGAACCAATTGCGACAGCAATAGAATATTCGATATTTTTTTATTTTCGAGAATTGCCACTCGAATCTTCAGAGTGAGAAGTAAGGACGATCAAATACAAATTGTGAAGTAAAAAGATACAGTTTCAGAAGTTGAATATAACTTTCTAAACAATATAGTCTGCATTTACAATTTTCTGAAAAATTCTTTTTTGCAAAAAAAAACGACTGCATATATATCAATATTTCATTAAATATATGCAATACTTTAACTATAACATTGTTTGATTTTTTATATACTGCATTAAATAACTATTTGAAAAATGTCAAAGCACAAAAAAATTTGGTGGAACAAAATTGTTTATAATAAATGAAATAACAATAAAAAAAATTAAGATTGAATTTAAAATTAAAAAAGAAATAATAATAATAAAATAAATACTAAATTTTGTGAAAAATTTTGTTTTGAATGCAGTGAAATACAGTTTTTAAGCTAAATTTGTAAAAATACGCAAACTCTATTGATTGGAAAATCATTTAAGGGGGGAAATCTATGTAAACGGCCGAAAAATTGCCCATATTTGAATTTTTTTTCGACAAGAAAAAGATGGACGATTGTTACTAATTTTTTTTTGTTCATTATTCATTATCTCATCAGTGGTCTGAAGTGATATTCCAAACGGCGGGCGTAATAACGTAAGTTACGTTCATCTGATACATATAATATTTTTCCAAACGTTACTTAATGAGTGTAATTGCACCCTGAATGGGTTCATTTACGCATTTACACTTTGTCCAAAAACGCCAGGCCAAAAATGAGAATCGTCGATTTCAGCTGATTTTTTTTCCTCTTTTTGTATAAAAAAAAGTTGGTTTTTGCAACAATGCAAAGTTGTCACTTCATTCAGGGCGCGATAAAAAGGGTTTTGAACAAACTCACAAAATTTCATGAAAATCTGTCGTTTAGTTTTCAAGCAATTACGCCCGCCGATTTTAAATCTGATTTCAGACCACTAATGAATTACGGTGCAATATATCCGCCATTTTTCAATTTTTTTATGAGAAAAAATTACCAATTATACTTAAATAGTACATGATAAACATAAAAAAATTCAGTGACAATCGGCCATCTTTTTCTTGTTGAAAAAAAAAAATTAAAAATACGGGCAATTTTCGGCCGTTTACATAGATTTCCCCCCTTAACAGTGATTTTACTAACATTTGTAGATTTTTTTTATAAAAACGCTGATTCTAAGAGGGGGAGTGTCAATTTTTTATCATAAATAATGAAAAACATGAAAAAGCAACTACTGACAGTAATAAAGTATTTAAACTAATACCAGAAACTAAAGAATCATATACCTATACAGGGTGATTCAACATGACCTAAGCACCCGAAAAATTTAGATTCCTTGTAAAATTCTAAGACAATATTTCCTTTGCCACTTTTTATAAGACTCAAAAATAAAAAAGTTATTCAACTTTGAAATTTAAATAATAAATGCGTTTTTTCAACAAATGGTGATAAAAACCAGGGATCAAACTCTACCCAAATTTTTTTCATAATTTTCTGAATCGAAAAGTCCTTTGTCACTTTTCGCAAAACTCAAAATCAAAAAAGATATTCGAGTTCGAAGTTTCAACCAATCAGATTTCTCAGATTTCAAACTCGAATATCTTTTTTGATTTTGAGTTTTGAAAAAAGTGGCAAAGGAAATATTGTCTTAGAGTTTAACAAGGAATCTAAATTTTTCGGGTGCTCAGGTCATGTTGAATCGCCCTGTATATCGTGAAAGCATTCGTTCGCAAAAATAGTTCCTTCAACAATTTTTTGAAAAACTGCTCAGACAAAAAGTGTGTTTTTTTTTCTTTTCAAAAAAAAGCTTTTTTTCTGAATTATAGTGTTGTTTTCCTAACTGAATAATTCAATATTATTAAAATTCATTTTTCAGTCAATTAATCTCTTTTTATACATCAGTTTCAATTTTGTGCAAAATTTTGTTTTTAATTCAAAAAAATAAAATTCTGAAGCCAAAGTTACAAAAATATGCAAAGTCTATAGATTGGAAAACCAGTTAACATTGATTTTGTCAACATAGATTTTTTTTAAAACGCTAATCCTAAGAAGGGGGAGGTCGATTTTTTATCATAAATAATGAAAAACATGAAAAAGAACTGCTGACAGTATAAAATTATTCATAATAATTCCAGAAACCAAATAATATTATATATATCGTGAAAGCATTCATTCGCAAAAACAGTTTCTTCAAAAATTTTTGCAAAATGGCTCAAACAAAAAGTGTGTTTTTTTTATTTACAAAAAAAAGCTTTTTTTGTGAAAAAAAATTTTCAGAATTATATTTTAATTACTGAAAATTTATATAATAAAATAAGTAAACTCACCGACTCGGTACTCACCAGTAAGTGAGTAAATTGAACCTGGAAGTTTCCTGGAGTGAATAAGTGATTTTTTCGGCTCAAAAAATGCGCACCGTTTTCGAGGTGTCAAAAGGTACAAGCTCTCTCTCGCACACGCTACACGATTTTCGATCATTTAGGTAACAAATATTCAATGAAAAACGTTTGGTTCTTTATTTCACGAATGTAATTTATTGGGGATTTTTTACGCGCAGTCAGTTCACGTTTTTCTGGGCTGTATATTAAAAAAAAGGACATATTGTCATTTCTTCTCTCTCTCTCTCTCGCTCACTTTAAATCTGTGTGCACTAACACACGAATTCTTTGCTTAAGGCCCGACCTTAATTCAAAAAAATAAAATTTTCAAGCTAATTTTCAAGAGAGGTCAATTTTTTATCATAAATAATGAAAAAACACGAAAAAAAACTGCTGACAGTATAAAATTATTTAAAATAGTTCTAGAAACCATTGAATTCATTCATTCACAAAAACAGTTCCTTGAAAAAAAGCATGCACCAACCGCAGTTTTGGCCCCGCGAGCAAGACAGCCTACAACCCTCTCGCTTCTTAATCTGTCCCCGCAGAGCTCGCATCACTGGCGACTGATGAATAAAAAAATCGTCTCGCAGACTATATACGCTCTCGGCCTTATCTGGCCCTGTACTTACGAGTTCGCCACGCGATATGGTAGGGGTTCCGAAGCAGTGCCAGTTCCTTGCGACGGAAGCCAGTGCGTGTCAAACTGTCGGTCGCACAGCCTCGATTTCGAAATCTCGCGTAGTGTTCCGGTAAATTATGCCAATTTTTAATTTCCGAAGCCAAATTTAAATCTAGCGAAACTGCGAGTTGTAACCGCGACACAAGAAAAACCACCGATGGAGGGCTGGTAATGAATATTCGCGCAACCCCGAAGAAGCTCCAAATTTGCGATGAGAATCCAAGAATTCGGACTGTACGAAATGACGCAGACGGAAAAAACCACTTTCGAGTCCCAAACGACTTTGGAAAAAATGAACGGACATGCCACGGTAATGAAAAAGAAAATTTTTCAAAAAACAGGCTTAGCGAAGGTCGATCTTCGTTGAATACCTTGACACCGAAACCGTATTATCCACGTGCATCGTCAGTTACACGAAAATCACAAAAATGTCTCAACTCGCACATTAATGAGAGATAAGGAGTAGTTAATATGCATTTTCCAGCTAATAGAAATCTTTATCGCGAGTATTTATTAGGAAGACAAATTCAGCATGGATAATTGGAGCGATTGTGAAATCGATCAAGCGACCAAGATATCTTCTTGCGATAGAAACGTACTTGCGAATGGAAATTCTCTCCCTTAAGTAGGTTACGCGCTCTAGCCCCTTTTATTTTCTGATAATGCCAGAGATTTCCAACCCTCGTTTCGTCTGTTTATTAATAAAGCGCACCTCCGACTGCTGCGCATCTCTTACAATGAAAGTACATCACGTTTCCTCAAAGAAAAGGAGAAAAAGGGAAATGAACGCGAGATAACCCGACGTTTTATTTGACAGCTGCAGAACTAATGATCGTGGATAATCAATAATTTTCGTTCGATGACGCCTTGGGGGCTTTAATTTATGAGCGGACATTATCGGCGCTCTATTTTTGCCACGCGCGATCTTTTTTATCGCGGAAATATACATGTCTAATCCAAGCATGTTTGATTGTAAAGTTTATCGGAGTGCGTTGATTCATGATTTCCTGCTCAATTTTCATGATGATCGCGGCGTTGAGGTTTTCCCTGGGCCAAGGTACCGAGGAAGGGTTGCAAATGTTGCAATCGCAAGAGTCAAGTGTTCGCGCGTTAATGGAACTTATATTTAGACTTCAATGGGAATCGGGGAAAGATTTTCCAGTATTATTTTAGGAAATTTAAGAGGAAAAGAAAATGGAACACATTTTTTTTTTCAATGATGATTCGTGTATTCAATGACGTATAGTGGAAAACTTAAACAATAAGGAGTTGTGATTTTTTATCGTTTACTCGTTGGTTTGTTTTGTTTTGAAATGTAAGAATGAATATGATAATCAGTAGGAGAATTTATTAGACTTCAATGAACATGCAGAAATTTTATATTCAAGTCTGATAATAGCAAAAAAAACCGAGATGACGTGAAATAGTTCGAACACTTTTCTATATTTTTTCTTTCTACTTCAATTTTCATATTTTTACTCGAAACTATTTGTCAAATTTCAATATATTTTAGATGTTTGTCAACATACCGAGTATAAAATTATATTGAATACCTAGCATTAAATTTAAACAACAATCTGCGATTTTCCGGAAACATTTAAATCTTAATCACTAAAAATATTTTTAACAAATTAAACCACATAATATAAATAAAACAGATACTCAAAAACACAAAAATTCGAATCTAGTGAAAAGAAAAGAATTTTCAAAATTATAGGGTTCAAAAAAATAGAGTCTTCAATCAGTCACATCACTTGTGAGTTTTTCCCCTTTTTTATTATTACAAAAAAACAACGAAGACGAAAAAAAAATTAAAGTCAATTGAAAAAAGTAACGACGTTATGAGGACCCATCTTTTATTATTCATCTGTTCTTTCTTAATGTTTCAATTGCTTCCGGCGCTGCTATGAATAACCCTCATTGAACCTCATTGCTCCTGGAACGACAATGCAGGGACGATGAATCGCCGAAAAAAAAATCCCGTGGAAATTACCCGAGGTTATCGGTTGCAGCGCGATAATTTACGCCGTATTATTAATAAATCTCGCTTTCGAGGGGCAAGAGATGCACCAAGGTCATCTAGCTAATTCACTCGATTTTCTTCTCTGCAAAAAATTCATAAGACAATCCATGAGTATTTCCTGATTAGGAAAAAGGTAACAATTTCAATGTTAGAAATGTCTGTCAAAATCATCACCTTAAGTGATTTTTGAAGAGTACAATGATGTCTCGAGGCGCTCGAACAATTTTTCGAAAAAAACCTATCTTCGCGTTTCAGCCTTCGACAACCTTGTCTCGCGACATTCTCCTCAAACAAAAACGTCGCTGCTGTAACAGCGCAATGTTATCGTTCTTAAAATGTTACTCGTGATAATCAAATATTACGCAACGGAAGCGACGCTAATTCAAGACTGCCATTTTTTGCCCATCGACGTGTTCTTGAGATATTTTCCATTTTTATTTCGATTCCTTTAGCAGGGTATTAAGAACGTGAAGAAACGTGAAGGAACGTCTCAGTAGCGGTTCTAGGATTTGACTTTGGGAAGGGCTACAATTAGTCGTTGAAGTTTTTGCGAATATAACCAGTGGCGTAACTATACCTGCTTTAGATGTGTTTCTCTTCGGAAAACAGGCTCCCCCCCCCCCCAAAAAAAAAACTCGTTAAATTTTGGCTTTTTTTAAGTTTGAAGATATTGAAAAATGTCTAAGACACTTCTGAAGATGTCGTACTTAAAATTCCGAGACACTTCCAAGTGTCTTTTTCGGAATTCATAGACATTCTCTAATATCAAAGACACTTTGTTTAAAATTCTGAGACTCTTCAATGTACCTCATTCAGAATATTGAGACACTTTCAAATTTCTGAGACACTACTTGGGGTATTATATTGAAATTCTTAGAAAATTTTAAGATTCTAAAACACTTCTTGAAGTGTCTTATTCAAGATTTGCACACACTTCTCGAAAGACACTTCCGAAAGAGCCTTATTTGAAATTTGAAAACCTCTTGAAATATCTTTATCGAAATTCCAAAACACTTTCAAACTTCTCATACACTTTGTCACAAAGTGTCTTTTTCAAAGGTCCAATATATTTAGAAATATTGTCCAAAACACTTCTCATTATGTCCTACTTGAAATTCTAAGACACTTTGAAGTGTCTTTTTCGAAATTCTTAAACACTCTCGAATATCCAAGACACTCCTCAAGGTGTCTTATTCAAGTTTCAAAGACACTTCAATGTGTTTTCTTCGGAAACATAAGGAACCTTTAAATTTC
>JAPYZL010031251.1:0-16658 GCA_030522825.1 Platygaster orseoliae | reverse complement strand
ATTTTTAAGATAAAGCTAAAAAATTTTTTGGTTTATACTCTAAACGTAGTATACTTTCAAGAAAAAAAGAGTATCGTGATGAGTTTTGAAAAAAGTATGTTTATTTTACAGATTTAAATGATCAATTTCAATGAAACTTACAACGTCTAACTTGGCAGTTTTTAATGTTAAAAAAAAAGTTCAAAATTACTTTGATGACCAAAACTTTATTTTTCATAATTCATTACATTGTTTAAAAATAAAATCAACGATAGAAACTGGAAAACTAATCGTGACCTGCGCAACCAGTGCATAAATTCGTTCTTCATTTTCATCGTCATCCACGAGAGACTGAGCGATTGTTGAAGATCGCAGATTATAGGTCATCTATTTAAATAACATAAGTTTAATTTTCTGGTAAAAAAAAATGACTGTACGTCCAGTAATACTTACGTTATTTTTTACAGTTCCAAGCGAGGAAAATCAATTTTTCATTACACGTTTTTTTCTATTTTTGCCACACTACGGTCACATGGGGTCTGCTGGACCCCAACAAAAAACACGTTCGAACAAATTGATGTTTTCAGACGCACTGACGCCGATCTGACTTTTGATGAGTACTAAAACTTATTGTTGCATGTTAAAAAAACACCATATGGCGCCACAAGTTCTATTCTGAATCGTGTCTACCAAGTTGCGTAAACGCGAAGTTGGCCTGGGGTCCACTGGACCCCTTGTGACCGCAACGGGTTAAATGAAAACAGATAAAAATCCTGTTCAAAATAGTAAAAAAGCTTATTTTTTCAGCGAATTGAAAAGGCCATATTTAAAAAAAAATTTTTTAAGAAGCTGCTCCAAATAATTTAACTCTAATTTAAGTAAAGAAATGACAAAGTATGAGTCATATCAACTATGAAAAAAATGTTTATACATATCATTGAAAGTAATTTTCGATAAAAAAAAATTTCTTTTTTGCAAATATTCTTTAAGTTTGAGTGATTTTCCTAAAAATTGTCACGAATGTACTAGTGTAATCAAGTTATATCTACACAAAAGTATAGTTTTAACAAATGACATAAAGGAATGATGCTCAAGGACATTTTTATTTAATAGTCGTTACAAATGGTTTATAGTAATGTTAAACAGTGACTAAAATTGGCTCGCAAAACTAAGTCAGATTACGGAAATGAATTTGGGTAAGTGTTTATCACGTTGCTTTGGTTGCGGTTGCTACTAGGGTAATGGTAGTGTGTGGTTCACGCTTGAACGTGTGTTTGCAGGAGATTATCCTTTGAGAAGGGTCGAGGATTCGTTTGATTTGTTTTATCAAGAATTTTCTAAGAGCGTGCTAAAAATTACAGTAGATTTACAGCGATTCAAGTCGGGTAATAAAGTCTGGTTGTGTTTTATTTATTTAATATTCCATCATTACTTGATTTCATAGATAGGGGCCCAGAAAAACTCCGAAGACAATAGTCAAAATTTAGCAAATATGCAATAAACTGTTCCAAATACTCGAGAATGTTGTGAACTATATTTCTCAAGGTACTATGTTTCCAGAAAAATACTGCCACTACGTTTCTTTGAAAAGTGACTTCAAAAACTTGTAACGCTGTTATGTATTGCGCAACAGGCAAATATTAGATATTCAAGAACGTGATTTCTGAGGAAAGCACGCTTCATAACATATATGTGGCTGTAATCATTGAAGCATTCGAGTGAAAACTCTCGGTACGCTTCATCTTTCTACACATGACCTGTGAGATCGTCTTGTTTGAACGGTATCGCGAATATTTCCGGCGGGCCGGAAGAACTCGCGGAAGCAAGAATGAAGTGAGTCAAAGAATGAAGGTGAAGTAAACGTCGAAGAGAGAAAAACGAGCGGGAAATAAGCCGCTTAGGAAAGAATCGAATCCCAGAGCGTTCGCGCAGTTTTGGCTGCTTTCGAGTTTCGTGAAGCGTCAGACGCGCTAAGGGTGAAAACTGGATTTTTCGGACCCGCTTCCAGGCGCATTCAACTCGGAAATCAAATTTGCATGCACTAAATAACGCGAAAACAAGCCCCTTCCGGCGGAAAAGGGACGAGCCAGGAAAAAATGAGCACTGGCGCGGATGGCGCCAAAAGAATTACGAGCGCAACTTCTTAATTTGATCAGCAAACGTTTTATTTCGTGGCTTTCGTTCCGCGGGTATTATTCGGGAGCTGAATTGACGAGCATTGTTTGCCCTTTGTAGGCTTTTCAGAGAAGTTTGCCTGACCAAATGAATGGTGTGGAAAAGTCCGATTTTTACGAGTTTCGAGGAGTCGGGATAGTTCATAAAGTCATGTTTCATGGATGGATTTTCATATCTTCTTTCAACAGAGATTTTGACAGGTCGATGGAAGAAAAGCAAAAGTAAGTTTCATTAATGTAAATTCTTTTGAAAAAATCGTTGCTTGACTAAATTTGTTAATGAACTCTAATGTAAATATGTGTAATTGATAGAAACCGATTCAGATTATATTATTCACTTTCTTTTATGATTACTTTAACTGACTTGCAATTTACAGTCCATACCTTTTAAGATCTAAAAAAAAATTAACATGTTCTAATACTCTGTGATGAGTCAAATTTTTATTGTTCGACAAGCCGGATTACCACAAAGACTCATGTCATTGCGGATCCTTTACTCGGGTTTCTGGTAAAAGATTACTCATCGGGGCTGCTTTTTCGCGAACCAAAAATCCGGCAGATTTAAGGCAGGATTTACCTTCCTGACAACACTGGTTTTTCATTGGTCTGGATCATTTCCCTGGTAAAATTTGATGCATGGAACGAGAAGCTTACTCAACAAGATATATGCACTACAATGTCCCTGCTCGACGACTATTCCCTCCACAACTTTCGGAAACGTTCATATCGGGGATCACCTCTCGACGCCGAGTAGTTATAGTCAGCGCCGTGTCAGACACTCGGTATCTACGCAAATGCAGGGTTTTATGCTTCTCGACTATTTTTCATGCATAGGAAAGTATTTTTGGAATAACTTGAATCGCTCCTATTAGAAAATTATGTTGATTTTATACAGAGTGTCACAGTCTGCGTAACTCCTTGGAACCATGGATTCCTTATGAAATTCTAAGACGATTTTTCCTTTGCCATTTTTATAAAACTCAAAATTAAGAAAGTTATTCATAAATCATTCTAATGAAGATTACCCCTTACGAAGAGCATGTAAAAGATTTTTCGGCAACTTTTTCAGACTTGAGTCCTTATATCCAAATTTTAAGTTGAAAATGACTTTTTTGGGATTACATTTTTTGAAATACCTCGAAAGTTTTGGAATCATGCAAACCCTAAAAAATTTGAGTAAATACCAATGATCTTTGGAATTTCCAATACTTCAAGTTTATGCTGCATGTTTTAACGTCGAAAGCAAGTACTTGAGGTTATAGGTAGGTATGTTTAATATTCCCGTTAGCATGGCTCAATCACCAATTGTGGCGTCGAGTATC
Organism: Platygaster orseoliae; assembly: GCA_030522825.1. Taxonomy (NCBI): domain Eukaryota; kingdom Metazoa; phylum Arthropoda; class Insecta; order Hymenoptera; family Platygastridae; genus Platygaster; species Platygaster orseoliae. The sequence goes on along the minus strand of JAPYZL010031251.1, from coordinate 13,183 downwards.
AACCAAATCATTTTAGTAATGTCATTGAAGTTTAAGTGCACATTGACATCCATGACAGCAGTCATTTGTAATCTATCACTCTTCTATACTTCCAGATTAATATGATTTCTAAATATAACTCTGAATTTCAACTTCCAAGATTCTTGAATATATCTGCGATCGATATGAATTTTCAATGTATAAAAATTTTGAAATTGAAAAGGTGAACTATTCAGAATTATTCTAAAATGTTAATAATTTCATAAATTATTTATAGTTGTAGTTTCACTTTTGAAATTAAGAACTCAAAATTAAAACTTTCCGAACAGCAAATGACCAAACTTCCGAATTCCGAGGTCTTAACTTTGACTATTTCAGAATTCACTAATGTGCTCCTAAAGCTTTCCTAGTGCTTGTTGCAAGACTAAATTTCACGCGTGATAGTCAACGCCGTTACAAGAAGATTAAAGAGATTGGTATTGCTTTCAAGTTTAATACATTCATCTGTGAAGTGAAACGTGAATGATCGCAACAGATGTTTAGCATCATCAACCAAGCTCAGCCACCATTGCTTGTTGCGATATTGCGTTAATTGACACGTTGATTACCTCCTGTATATAAAGAGCTGTTCTGCAAAGACACACCGAGGATTACCAACCAATTACCATTTGCATCAATGCTTGGTGTTTGCTCGCAGCTTTAGGCTTATAATTGTGAAAAGCTCATCCCAACTCCAAAGGAATTGTTTCGATGGCTCAAGTTTCCTCACTTTCAATGGCTTATAAAACGTCTGCTCTTTTTTCTCTAATCCCTAAATAGCTGATGAGACTGTAAATTAACGCAGAAAAAAAAGAGTTGAACAAGTTAGTTGAAGTGATGCTGAATTCAATTATTTGGTCTTACTTTTGATTGTGAATACTACTAAGTTAGTAATTTTATTGCACACAATATTTTTAATAGCTGGAGTAACTAATGAATTAACTAATTGTTAAATACGATAAATAGTAGTATCAGGTATTGAGAAATATTTTTCTGGGTCAAATTGCTGAGAATTTTCCGAATCCGAATGCTTTTTTTCTTCCATTGCGCATTTGGGTAACGTTTTAAACATTTAGATAACGCACATCACTCAAAATTTTGCAATCACATTTTTTGAAATTGATAAAAAGTACGGGCTACTTTTCGGGTTTATTGGTGGTTTTTTACAGTGAGAGGGGAAGGAAAAGAAGCGGTGATTTTTTTTTAATGTATACAATTATTATAAATTAAAACCGTTTCGATTGGAGGAACACGATTTTCTCGGTAGTTTTAGCTTTTCAAAGTTATATATTTCGTAACTTTTACATGATAAAAATTTTACATTTTTATAAAAGAATGCAGTAGATTATATTCATTGATAAAAATTTACCATAACTACTTATTGAATTGAAAATATTGTTTGATTTTACTCGATAAATAAAAAAAATTTATGGCAGGAAACATTCTCGTTAATGTGTAATAATTTTTTTCAACTTATTAGAACACAATACGATAAAATGTATTTGAATATTTTTAATAAATTATTATTTCTATAAATAACTATTGTCTTCTTCAAATTTAAATGTAAAGAACTTTTCTTTCCCAAAAACTTTTCCTCTAATTTTAAACACCAAAAATTAAAATTTTTATAGGAAAATTGTCATCTACAGAAAAGTAAATTGATCGAAGTACGTTTTCTTGTATTGCGTTGGCATGCGTAAAAAAGAAAGTAAGTACATATTCACGTAAATGTTTTTCTGTAATCCTTTTTTTTATTTATCGAATAAAAAAGAACAAAATTTTAAATTAAACAAGTAGTTGCGGTAAATTTGCATTAATGAATATAGTTCCCTGTATTCTCTGGCAGATATAAAAATATAATATTTTTATAATGTAAAAGTTCTGAAACATCACTTCACTGCAAAATGGGAGGATTATTATAATATATCTTTATGCAATAATCCTCATTTATTATTAATTATTCAATTGTATTATATAGCTTTAATAACTAATTTTTAGTAGAACGATTGAAAACTCAGGGAATATTTTTCTTTAATTAAGGAATTAATTTTATATATCACTTATTGTAAAGTAATACATTTATCGTTATATGTCTAGTAGGCGTATATATGTAGGCATTATCTATGTAGGCATCAATATATTATATAGATTAATCGTTTTCTTTATTGATATATTATATCAATAAAGAAAACGATAAAATAATGAAGTACCTAAATTGTATAGAAATTTACAAAATTTTGATTAATCATTAATTATGATGATTAATTTCAATTTTGACAGAATTCACCCAAAATATCGAGACCAGGTATTTTCAAAATTGAAATTGCTACTTTGATTTGAATACATGACTTTAATTATTTTCAATGGAATAATTTCTGTCACTTCTGTTTAGCTTTCATTTTCAAGGTTCGATTAGAATAATCGGTGTTGAAGATCGCTGAGGGATACAATTAGAAATGATAGAATTATAATTAATAAGTAAAAATTCAATTGTTGTTTCATATGAATTTACTCACATAAATGATGCTATGATTAAAAATTCATTATTATGCATTCAAAAACCTCTTCAGGATATACATTTGTTAATCTTATGGTATTTTCTCATGTTTATTAAATATCATTACTTAAGTTTACGAAATAAATTGTTAGATATCACTATACAAATTTATATAAGTTTAAAAAATATGATTCGGTCAGTAACAGTTGATTGACAGTTTACCAAAAAATATTCATATCTCCAAAATAAACATTTTCAACGTAAAGTTTGAAGGTGAGGGCTCTCGTCTAAAAAAGTTACAAAAAAACAACCCAAATCTTTCGCATGCGCTCACTAAAGGCTGAACTTCATTTAAGTAATTTATGTTGTAAGGTTTTACCTGAAAAAGTTTCTTAAACAGCTCTAGACATTGAAATTACTTCAAGATTATACATAGCATTTTACTTTTAGCAAATCTGGACTCAAGCATTTTTTGTTTTGAATGGGTTTCTCGTATTACCATTCAGTATCGATTTCCGCTATTGTTAAGAAATTTCAGGAATTGACCAACAACTATCGGACACAATTGACGTGGACTGACCCTCATATGAATATCACTTAGAGTCATAAACTTCTTCTACCCTTGAAAAAGTGTTTCCCCATGCACTCAATCAGATTTCGTATTATCCACCAGGTTCGTTCCAATTTCCTTTGCCTCAAAGCTCCAAAAAAGGCAAAAACCTTCAATCAAATGCAATATTGCAGAAAATCTTCAAAGAAACTATTTTTATGCAAACACGATTTCTCCAAGGCGTGACAGCGTTCGAATTCAATAACGTGAGTTGTCGAGGAACTCTGGGTAAGAATAAAATCTTTTCTTCATATTCAATTTTCGATACATTCCTTCTTTTTTTGCTTACCCATAAGTCTTTGCTTTCGTTGATGTGCAAAATCTACGAGAGGTCGTTATTTTTAGTTATGAACATCACAAAAAGGAGAGTAAAACTTTTTCGAATGAAATTCTTTAGCGCGTTACTTTAAATCCATTGCTCAGAAGTAGTGCTTCGCTTTTACTTCCAATCGTGTCTTATTGAGGGAAAGAAAGTCTTGAAAGGGAACGCAGATTTGCCCTAAAACACCTTCGTTCGCGACTGAACTCGCAAAATCGAACAAACTGTGGTTTCGTAATGAGGTGCTAATAAAATCGTGGGTAAAAACAGAAAAAGTTTAATCGAACTGGCTGCCGTCTCAGCGGAAATCACTCTGAATGCATGGATTTGAATAGACGAATCTCGTTCCGTTTCAGTTGATGGAAAAATATTGTGTGTCCCCCACAAAACCAAAATTTATTTTGAAAATGTCAATTGTTTTTAAGCAATATTAGAAACAGTGCTTCATTACATTAAAAAAAGTTCAGATACAATTTACAAAGATCAAGAGGTTATGGAATTCAACGTAAGGATTGTGACGTGGTTTTCATAGGTATAATTAACATAAAATGACAGGTATAATAAATATTTTAAAACATTAACGGTTAAAACTGAAGTCAATAAAAAAATTCGAAGGATAAATAAGCATCAGAATAATATCAGACATATACAAACCACGCATACGGTAAAAAGAATCATAACATAAAAAATAACGAAGAATTTAATTAAAAAAGTGTTCAAATCTCGAATAAAAAAAAATTCTCCAAAAGAATGATTGCAACAACAACAAAATATTACTATTCCTAAAAATAAACATCATTGAGTATATTTTTATACCTATTATGTAGAACACTACTATGATAAAACTTGATATCCATTCAAATTTGTTGAGGAAACTATTGATTTTGCAACTCTGTTGGAGCCCAACGTCAGTTAAGTTATATGAAGTAACACTCGACTGCGTACGAACAGAGATACTTTCATCTCATTTGGAGAGGATAAAGGCTTCGTTGACGAAACACACATCGCTTTTCTAACATCGAGCAAGTCGATACGTTTCACTATTAATCCCTGAGGAAATCGCGTGTCGTTCTTGTGATCGCAGGGTTCAATCTGAAGCTCTCAAAGCGAATTAATGAACCAACGTACACGAGAGAGTCCAGAAACGCGCGTTTCGCTTCGTCGCGAAACTTCTTCAGAACTTGAAGGGCTCAATGACATATTGAAAATTGAGTGTGATCACTGTAATCAGACAGACAGAAAATTTAAACAAACACGAAAATTTCCTACCTTCATCGCTGATGAACTTAATGGATTTAACATCAAAGTTCGTTAAAATAACCGAAAGGAAATTTGATTTACTTTGGAAAAACTTTATATTTCAGTCTAAATAATAGAAACCAGAATAAAAAATGAAAATCGGAACATATGAATATGTTCGTTCGCAAGAATTTTCAAATACATTTTCTATAAATTTTCATCAAGTATTATCGATGAATATCAATAAGTTATCCACTGTAGCATTTTTAGCGTGCTTTCAAATCCGATGAAAAACCGAGGGAAAAGCCACCAAGAAAACGGTGTTGGAGAAGAAGTTTGCGAACTGGCACTTGGATTGAAAAGTTCTTTGCAACTCGGGATGGATGCATCTGTGTCACTTAGAGTGAAAGATATATGTTTCATGGGATGTGCACTTTGGTAAACCGAAACAGAGGCGCTTTTCTCTCAGATTCACGCTTTCATGCGAATGCCGTGTCGAACAATTCGACGTTTTTCAATTTTCGCTGCACTGACTTTCTAAAATCATTTACAGACACTGACCCACCTTTTGACGTCCAACAATACACGTATACGTATCAACACGTATCAACTTTTGCATGTACATAAATGCATGTTTATATTTTATACATTTTTCACACAGAAATATAAACATAGAGTAAAAAATACGAAGTTCTAGTTGAACTCGCGCAAAAATCGCCCAATCATTCAAGTATAAATCAATATAGAAACATATACTGTACATTTCATGTATCAATCAAAACACTCCAGATTTATGAATACATTTTTACGTTTTGAATTCCAATCGTATAGTTATTCAAGTAACGAATTGACGTGGAAAACGCATGAGCGACTCGCATCCCAAACAAGAAAAGCATCGAAGTGATTACCAAATTTTTTCGTTGCTATGAAACGTACCGTGAATATCTACATTATCGAATCTGCACTCGGTGCACGTTGTTTTTTTATCGTGCTGGCTCGACTGATAATTTACGCGTTGGGTAACTTTAATTAAAGAAAATAAAAAATATGATAAACTAACTGATATTTCACAATGGACAATGATATTTCACCGGGAACGTTACTGCAAATACAAAACGTGCATGAAAGAGGTGCCAATTGATCACATTGTCAAAGAATATTAAGCGGAGTGAATAGAACAATGATGCGAACAATCACGGGGTAATTAACTCAACTCCAATTACAAACGGACAATTTCTCGCGCCACGGCTATACAAATGGAACCAATAAAATGTTGGAGAATTACCGACGTGATTTTATTGAATAACGATGTGATATAATTAATGGCGAACGAGGAAATATGAACAGGACGCGAAATGTACTGTTGGATGCTAAAGAGACGGTTTCGTCTGTCAGAAAAACTATACAGTATTCGTTTTCTATTTCTAAACGATTTCGTTAAAGTGTTATATGCTGAAGAATCGACTATACATATTGATTCGGTAATGATAACGATATAAAACGACCTAATTAGAATCATATTCAATATCTTCAAATATTATTCCAACGTTTCGAGTCAAGATTTTACATGATTATGACTCGACTGTGACCCGATTTTAAGTCAACACGAAAATCTTGCCTTAGAAGAGTTTATATCGCATTAATGACTCTCTGGAAGCATTTTATACCATAGTAAAGTACGTATGCAAGTTCTAATACTTTGTAAATAAAATTTGTTAGAACAATGCGTTTAGACACATTATTGCAATATTCTGTGTATTTATACAGTCTTACAAATATTTTAGAAACACATCTTTGTGTGATGAAGTTCGACTAAGTTAAAAAAATTTATTAACACAAATTTTGATTGTGATAATCTCGTTGCAAGCGTCGATGCTTGGAGGGCAACTGACTCAATATCTCTCGCGAGTGAAAATAATTTTTCTTAAATCGCTGCGAGCTTATTTATTTCCCTTCACTGCAGCTGTGTTTATGAGAATATCGTCTATGTGGGCTGAAGCTCCCCTGAGACTTTCAAGGAATCGTACGTACAGCAGCGTAGAATAAAACGAGCAAGAATAAGAAAGTGGTGAGGAAAAGAGCAAAAGAAGTTACAGCCTCGCGAGGACAAGCAGAGGAAGCATCTTCGAGTTGCCACAGATTAAAAAGTTCCCTCTCGCTATGGGATCGCCGGCCCCGAACAACTGCAAATTCTATAAAGCGCACAAGCTGCTCTTTCTATTCGTACAGATCTACACTTTTTGCCATCATTTTCGAAATCCACAGACCGAGTGAGATGAAACTTGGAAATGGATCAGAACTATCAGATGAATCGAAGTAAGAATTTTTTTTGGGTAGGTCATGGGAAAATTTTTAGAAATCAATAATTATATATTTCTTTTTTATTATCTCAAAACTCAACAAAATCATTTTATTTTGAAAAAAAGAAACTTGAATTTTTAAGCCATGAGGATTAAGGATTTAACGAAGATTAAATCCAAAAAAATTACTTTGCCTTCGAAAGTCAAAAACACTCTTTTTACCAAGCTCTTGCGAGTTCCATTCTGTTTTCCAAAGTGCGGCTGTATATTCAACGCGAGTATCAGGACATGAGAAGGCTAAAATAATAACGTTGGAACAAAGCGAAAATGATAACGTAGAGTAATGATGATTTTTCGATTCAAACATAACCGCTGAATAAATTAAAGTCAGAGTAAATGCAAACGTGCGCAGACGAAGAAATCGATTTTTCGGGGTAATACTTTTCGCAGCACTGGATGTGTAATATGTAGATTCGTGCACGGTTTGCGCATCTACCCTAAAGGTTTCCATGTTTATTTCAGCATCACACAATGTATATACCAAGTCCACTTCATTACTTTTACAGAACTTTGGAATTTTCTCGTGAGAGTTCCAGACGATCTGTGTTTTCAACTTGAAGGTGCCTGTATCGTTAATATTTTTCTTATTTTTGGAAGTGAAACAGTTGAAAGTCAATGACAGTTTTTTGGAAACTCCCAAAAAAATATATACTTCAATGAAATTTAGACCAATTTTTCTCCAGTTAGTATGTAGAATAAGCAATGTGATTTATTTTCCAACGTATTTTCTTTTCGCTAAAAATGTTATAAGTAGACCTGGCTTAGAACCGTAAAACACATACGGGATTCAATTACAAAAACTTAACGATCGTCAATGCTGGAAAAGTCGCGTAATAAAATGTCAGCGTGCGAAGGTACGTTGCAGTGCACAAAAGCGGCTGCTGAATTATAACGCGAACTCTCGGTAGCTGGTAGACCGTAACTTGGCCCCGGAAATTTGACGAGGAGAAGTGAAATGGGGGTTACCGCGATTTATTAACGAGCATTGAGTCACCGAAATCCACGGCTGTGGAATTATTGGAACTTGAAGCCAAGTTCCCCGGTGACGCCGTTTACATTGGCCATACCAAGGCTCCGTGCTTGTATGAATCGCATCGATTGTAACAGCGAAATGGATTTCGAGATGACAAATTATCCACTAGACTCGTGAAATCGAAAACCCGAACAATCGAAATGTAATTTATCTAGAGATATATATTCAATTAAATTTCATGAACGATTACTAATAATTATTAAGGTGAAATCATTGATTCCTGGATATGATAAATTAATGAATTTCCAAATGAGTTTGAAGTCTAATAAGTTAGATGAAGAATAAGCTGCGTCAAAAAAAAGCAGGATTGTTGAAGTAAAAATTATTATTTCCAAGATTTTGTTATTGTTTACATCAAGACCTGGAAGAAAAAATGAGTTGATTCAAAGACGACTACAAGTTACTCGACTATTTTAGTCTAGAACTGTATGCTCATAAATTTATCAATGTTCTTTAATGAGACTAAATAAGTTTGGTGCGATCAATATTCTTTTTCACAACACCGACATTTTCGTCGTCTAATAGGTTTACACCTTTTTTTGCCTATATTCACGTTTTTACGCATGAATTATTTTTTCATTTGATATTCTTACAGAATGACAAAATAAAAAAATTTAATAATCCTTTGTTAATAATGAAAAAGTGACGCTCGAGAATCAACGACACAATATGTCGACGTTTATGTCGACACTAACATTCATATACCGTCAGAACCGTTGAGTTAAGTTCAAAATCATGAATTTTTCATATACATCAAACAGTTTTTTTATTAGAAAATTCACTTTTTGTTTTTTTAATATTATACAAATTTCGCCATTTCATGCATTCTGTTGATTGAATTTTCAAAATTCAATTTTTCAGGTTTATTCTTTTCGTCTTTAAAACAGTTTACAAGTTTTTTTGAGAAATCGCAGTTTATATGCTAATTTTACGCTTAACCTCTACGGCTCTATGTGGAGCAAATTTTTGAATTTGAATCAGGCGACAAAGGCAGCTAAATCATGATTTAATGGTTTACATCTTTATCTTTTTTCGCGACACAATTTTGGCAAAGTCCCAATGTATGTTTTAAGTCATAATCTTGCCTTGTAACAAATCTTCTGCAAAGAGCAAAAAGTTTCTTTCCTGGCGGCGCAGCTTCGTGAAAGAGTATATATGCTGTTGAATTGTTTCTCTTCTGAAATTTCATTCACTCTGTGCATCTGAATGACTTCTTTGAATGAAGATCCTTCCTGAACCTACTCAGAACTTCTTCTATGTTAAACAGTTCGTGTTGAATAGTCTGACATCATTTTTTTCGTACACTGAAAATTTCACATAAGTCCGTCTTTTACTCCAAAAAATCTCTAATTCAGATTCATTTGCAGTCTACGAAAACCTATTAGTTCGCCGCGTTTGCGCATTAAGTAGGGGTATTAGTTAGGGGCCCCTACTCTGCCACGCAAACGCAGGGGACTAACAGGTTTTCGGAGACTTGAGGATTTGGCGTTTTGCGCTTTTGGCACTTCGAGACGGCGGAGTGTTGGTGAATCTGGACCGTGATGTAAGGGGGAGTGGCGGATCGAGCTTTTGATCAATCGATACTATGAACGCTCGTAGTTATAGTTAGTCGGTAACGTAAATTTTCGCTGTTTTAACAATTCGAAGTATTAAACTTTAGTTATTTTAATACTTCAAATTTTAAATGAACCGGAACTATGTTGAACAACCATGACGACAGGGGGGGGGGGTAATGGGGTGTTTTTACCCGGGCCCGATAATTTTGCAGGGACCCGGATATTTCGAAGTAAAAGATTCGGTAAAAAAAGTCACTCGTTTTTTCTCTGGCAATGATACAAAAAAATAGTCACCAATTTTTTTTGGCAAGGGGCCAGTAAGATTCCTCCCCCTGGGTCCCGGAAATCCTCTCTACGGCCCTGATGATGAATCGGACATTTGCACAACCGGCAAATGTGGACTCTGTTAAATGACTATTCGGTGAAGTTAATAAACGGTTGATTGGAGAATCGTAGAAAATCAGAATCGGTTAGTTATGTTTTCGGTGTATCAAAAATTCGGAAAATGATATTCTCGGAGATACGACTATCCGGGATTTCTTTGAATCGGTATCATATATTTTAAGCGAATCAAATTTATGGCGCGTTTATCGATCGGTGATATAAATATTCGTTGAAATGGGATCGCGGCAATTTGAAATTTCAGAGGAACAAAGTTGCGGAGTAATGGGGATTCGGAGTATTTTTTTCTCTGTCTTTTCCTTTTTCGGAATTTCGTAACTTGGAAAAATAACAAATTTGGTGTTTTTAAAATTCAGTGAAATAAGTGCGTCTCAAATAGGACTGGTTTTGGTTTCTTCTCTTAAAAATTTTGCGTTCAATTATCGACACTGTAAGGGTCAACAACATTTAGTTTTCAACGCCGGTCCATCCGTCAGCAGCGTTAAAGCTCCGTGTAAAAAGCTGGCGATTGGCTCGGACATTACTTCAGAAAACTAGGGACCGTCTACCGATAAAAAGTTTGAAAAACTGTTCACTCAAACCGTTTAATTTGCGGAAAAGTTCTTTACAGATTGGAAATTTCCTTTGAAATTGGAAGATTCATACGTAAATGACAAGTTAGGATGAACAGTTAGGGTTGTCAGAGCCGAAGTAGGAGTTTTATTTTGTTTTCTTAAACTTTTCTATTTTCTTGCGCCTAAGTAGGCGAAATATGAAGCATGGAATGCACGCATGCATAATTAAACATGCATCTGTAACCATTTCAATTTTTGAGTTTATAATCAACCAGCATAATCGTATGTAACGGGTTTTATTTCACTATCATTCAAAACATTTTCCTGTGATCTCACATCAACTAACGGGGGTTTTAAGGGTCAATTAAAGGAGTCAATGTTCTTGTTACTGTCTGTACGAGCAAAGAAAAAACTCGGCTCTTCACACAATTTTTCACTACTTCTGTTCTATGATTCAAAATCACATAATTCGATCATCTATCGCACGATGGCACCTGAAAATACTTTCTATGGTTTATTTCGCCTACTCGCACGAAAAGCGTATATTTCTTTCTTGGTGTTCCATATTCTCGGACGATAATGCCATGTCGGCGCGTTTCATTCTCTGAGATCGCGTATGCATCGCAGAAAGTCTTTGATACCGCAGGGGGATGATTTCCTCGCCTTTCATTCCCAGCAGTGCTATCGAAATTTAAAGGTGCCCGTGCTTCCGATTTTGACGTGGCCCGAGGCAAAAATGGCTTTCCCCAGCGTGCGTTACAAAGTCGGCTTAAAGGCCCGGAGGCGAGCCACGCGTGGCATCTGAAAAATGGCATGAAAAGGAATTTTTCGCCCGGGCGCAATGCGTTTCAAGGATAAGCTCTAGAACCAAAACTCAACTACAAAAATCATACCTGGAAACGAAAAGAAAACTCCTCGTTCCGAAAAATAAGCGAATCTAGTTGCGCTAACATTCGTGGCGTTAACGAAATTCTTACCGAGAGAATAATAGCGAGTTTTTATTCGTCCTCCACTCCGGATGGCATGTAACAAACCAACGCAATTAAGCGAAACAACGTAAAATTTACGGCACCGTAATTGCGTAATCGGAAGTTAATTTTGAAACTTGGGCTAATTATACCGTCACGGCACTCATTATCCGAGATTACCATAAATTGCACTCAAAGATTTAGTTGGTGAAATTTAATTAGAAGTGACATACAACGGATGAAAGTATGTAATGCTGCTCGTGAAACTCATGTGGAATTTTCACTTTAATGTTACACAGAATGTATGAAGGATGTAGGAGATGAAAAACACGAATTTGAAAGTGAAATAGTTCATTCCACAAATAAAAGATGAGGGATCACAAAGGTTAAATCACATAGTTAGAGTTGATAAACATACTTTTTAAAAGTATATTTAATATTTAAAATAGGTTCGGATCTAATCAGGGCTGCCAGATTATACGGAAAAATCCGTATTAGACAAGGACAAGCTTACGTCTTTTTTGACGATAGACGGAGAAAACAAAACAGAATCTGTCAGCTCTGGATGTAATACATAATCGAATGATTTTGACACTCAAAATTTTATGAATGTGATGAGATTTTATGTCAGTGTCAGAAATATGTGATAGAAAATATGCTTTTTAAAGAATTTCAGGAAATTTTGAGGGTCAATCCCTAATTGCGCTAACGTACAAGGCCTTAACAGTAATATGACAAATCATTTTTTTAATTATACTTTATATGAGTGGTTGTTATACTATTTCAAAAGGATGATTGCCCTGATCTAGATTGGTGTAGTATTTTTATATTTGAAGCCTTCAGCCTTTGACCTAGGCCCTGATTAGGGAAAACGGTAGTTTTCCCTGTTTAGTTTCGACACTGTCATGTCAACCTGAGGAAAACTGAGTGTCCCTTATTATCTCGAATACAAACGACCAACTGTCAAATCGCAATTTTAAAACCGTGTATTTTCAAAAACAACAATTGTATTTTCCTAAATCCTCTTTCAATCACTTTTTGATAAGTGCAGTTACCAAAAAAGTGACACATGATTATTAACTTTTATGTAAAACACGCGTTTGACGATTTTCGTTTCCGAAAAGGGCTGAATCCATTGGTTATTTTGTTCAGACTTTTACCTAAGTTCCCTAAAAATCCGTTACGAGCGCTACGAACGACACCACTGTGTTTTTTGAAAGGTAATGTTGGATTTCAACAAGAGATTATTTATAACCATGTCGCAAATTTTATGATAGTGATAATAATAATAATAATAATAATAATAATAATAATAATAATAATAATAATAATAATAATAATAATAATAATAATAGTACTGATTATATTATGATGATTATTGTATATTGTAATTATATGTGTATATACAGGGTGTACCAAAATCCCCGTGCTAAAAAGAAATCCAATATTCCTTATCGAATTCTAAGACGATTTTTCCTTTACCACTTTTTACAAAACTTAAAATCAAAAAAGTTATTCAAGTTTGAAATTTAACCCATTAACGCCCAAATTGTAGGTATGCACATGATCATATTTCATCGATTGCCAAAAACGCTAGGATAATGGAAATCTTACGAAACTTCGTACC
>JAPYZL010031245.1:0-11845 GCA_030522825.1 Platygaster orseoliae | reverse complement strand
CGATTCACTGTCTAGTTTTTTGTAAAAAAATTCTTAAATTTAACATGTATTCAAATGGGCAGAAGCATATTTTTCCAAATTTCCAAAAAACCACGAGATAGATTTTTTTTTTTAATTTCACCACAATTGAAGAATGCAATTACACTTTATTTGCTGTATCAGACACGAATTTTCACTGTACCGTTTTTTCGAAAAACTTGCTTTTCCTACTCGATTAGCAAACTTGGCAACACTGTGCTTGATCATATTCCATGACAGAATGATCTCTCACTCTAGTATAAAAAAGGACAGCACGCTGCGGTGTACTGCGGTGTTGCCGCGACCAAAAATAAAACAATGAACTGAAGTTAGCGGTAGCTTGCACCTATCTTTATCATGGACGTAATACCTTAAATAGAACCATTTCTTACTGATTTTCAATCTGATTCACCTTTGACACAGTCTTTGTATATGGAGAAATCATGTACATGATTACAACTATTATGGAACTTTTCATAAATCCGAAAGTTTTTTTGAGCATCTGTATTCGTTTTAAAAGTTGTCTTGTCAGATTTAAAATTCATACTCCTAGTTTCTGACGTGGATGTAGGATTCGGGGTAAAAGGAATGTTTTCGGACTCAAAATTCAGTTAGAAACGTCAAGTGGAAGCGATTACAAATTTTAATACCTTTGCCCGTTAATGCTATAGTACATTACAATGACCCAAAAACTTTTCGGAAAAAGTCCAATAAAATATTATCTTACAAAAGCTATTTCATGTTTCGATTCAAAAATTATCTTCATCGACAGCTCCATTGCCGAAAAGCGTTTTGTCAAATGCCTTGATATAATAAGTATTCAAAATTGGTTGGTTTCGGGAAGTACGGCTGATAAAATTCACTTGGAATATAAGAAAGTTATACAATCGAGTGAAAATTGTAATGCTTTCAAAAATTACAGCCGCAAAGACTGCCGGCTTGAACTTTTTTGGATAAATATGATTTTAAAATCTAAATAATATAATTCTTTATTATCAGAATTTGTCAAAATCATTTTCATTTTTTTACATGGGAATGCTTCTCTTAAGCGGGGAATTTCAATACACGGTGATTACATAGTTGAAAACCCGAAGGAAGAAAGTCTAATTTCTCGGCAAATTGTATATGACAAAGTCAAAATTTGTGGTGGCGTGAGTAAAGTAGAGATCGCCAAAAAACTACTTCAGTTAGCTCGTGGTGCTTACCATGTGTATGTTGAGTCCAAAAATTTGAAATATATTGGTCAAAAAAAGAAGAAAATGATAAAGAGATGAAAAAAGGAGAAAAGAGGAAATAAAAGAACTTGCGTGCGAAAAAAAGAAAATAATGTTGGAAGCTATTGAAAAAGCTGAAAGTGTGCAAAATATGATAGATAATTTGAAAAAAGTGTGTTAAAAATTTTTTTTTATTCTTACAGAAAGTTAGTGACCAAGTAAAAAAATATAGGTACTTGATATTTGTATTGCATACGAGTTGCAATAAATAAATGTAACACTATGTAGTAGGGTGGTCCTTATTTGGGAAAAGTTGGAAAATGATACGGGACCGGCCGGAAAATTAATCAAGGTATTAAAAAAAAAAAAAAAATTTCTCAAAATTTGGGCCAATTCGGACTATATTAACACGTGCCTCTGGAACAGTGATTTTTTAAATGGGAAATACATGTAATTTATTATCCAAAACAGGAAAAATTTTTATAGCCTACATGAATTGGTTTATAAAATTGAAACTTTGCTTTCATTGTTGTACATGATATCAGATTTTAACTGTAATTTTTCTAGACGATTCCGAAAATTCTTTCCCTTCTTTCAAGCTGAGTGAATATGATGGAATATGATGGTATACAGGGTGTATCACAAACTACGGAGGATAATTTGCCTGAATTTTTTAAGGATTTTTCTAAGGCTAAAAGTCCTTTACAACTTTTCGCGATACTTAAAAGTGGCGGAGACATTCGAGTTTGAAATTTAACCAATAAACGCGCTCTAACGAGGAGTGGGGATAAAAACCATGGACCAAAATTTACCTCAATTTTCTTCATATTTTTCTGAGTTGAAAAGTGCTTTGCGACTTTTCGCAAAACTCAAAATCAAAAAAGATATTCGAGTTAGAAGTTTCAACCAATCAGATTTCAAACTCGAATATCTTTTTTGATTTTGAGTTTAGTGAAAAGTGACATAGGACTTTTCGATTCAGAAAAATATGAATAAAATTTGGGTAAATTTTGGTCCGTGGTTTTTATCCCCACTCCTCGTTAGAGTGTGTTTCTTGGTTAAATTTCAAACTCGAATATCTCCGCCAATTTTGAGTTTCGCGAAAAGTTGTAAAGGACTTAGAAAAATCCTTATAAAATTCAAGCAAATTATCCTCCATAGTTTGTGATACACCCTGTATAATGGAATATGATGGAAAAAATTTTCAGAATCGTCTAGAAAAATTACAGTTAAAATCTGATATCATGTACAACAATAAAAGCAAAGGTTCAATTTTATCAACCAATTCATTTGGGCTATAAAAAATTTTTCCTGTTTTAGATGATAAATTACATGTATTTCCCATTTAAAAAACACTGTTCCAGAGGCACGTGTTAATATAGTCCGAATTGGCTCAAATTTTCAGAAATTTTTTTTTTTTAATACCTTGATTAATTTTCCAGCCGGTCCGTATCATTTTCTAACTTTGCACAAATAAGGACCACCCTACTATGTAGTTAAAATTGCTTAAACTTTACATAAATCGATGATTTATCGGTACATATTTGAAGTTATGAGTATAAAGGACAAACCGGAAAAAAATGTGAAAATACCGGGAAAAAACCGGGAATTTGATATCGCCTGATTGCTAGACACCCTGTCAAGTGAAAATCTTGTTGGATTTTTTACTAAGAATTCAATTGGATTTCCAAGTGGAAATCTACTTGTATTTTCAACTGAATTTTCATTTAAAATTCTTTAAAAGAATCAATTGGATTTTCAAGTGGAAATATTGTTGGATTTCTAGCTATAAACCCACTTGGATTTTTAACTGGAATTTTTTTTAGGTTTCCCCAAAGATACACAATTGGATTTCAAGTGGAAATCTTGTTGGATTTTCAACTGAAAGTCTTGCTGGATTTACAATTGGAAAACTGACCATTTCTCTAATTGGAATTCCAGTTAGAATTCAATTGGATAAATGGTCACTTTTTCAATTGAATTTTCATTTAAAAGTTCTTCAAAAGTAATCTAATTGGATTTTTAACTAGAATTTCATTGAAGGTTCTTCAAAAGAAATCCGATTGAATTTCAAGTGGAAATCTTGTTGGATTTATAACTAAAAATCCAATTGGATTTCCAAGTGGAAATCTTATTTTCCTACTATAAATCCACTCGAATTTTTAACTTGAATTTTAAGTAAGGTTTCCTCAGGGATATTCAATTGGATTTCCAAGTGGAAATATTGTTGGATTTCTAACTGAAAATTCACTTGGATTTTTAACTGGAAATCTTGCTGGATTTCCAATTGGAAAACTGACCATTCCTCTAGTTGGAATCCAATTAGATAAATGATCAGTTTTCCAATTGGGCGAACCAACTGGCTAATTCAATTGGAAATGTGTCAAGATTTCACTTTGTAAATCCACTTGGATTTTCAAGTGGAAATTTTTTAGGATTTCCAACTATAAACCCACTTGGATTTTTAACTGGGATTTCTTCTAAGGTTCTTCAAAAGAAATCCAATTGAATTTCAAGTGGAAATCTTGTTGGATTTTCAACTATAAACACTCTCAGATTTTCAATTTAGGATTTTATTTGGGTTTCCCTAGAAGAAATCAAATTGGATTTTCAAGTGGAAATCTTGTTTTATAACTAAAAATCCACTTGGATTTTCAACTAGAATATTATTCAGATTTCCCCAAAAGAAATCAAATTGGATTTCGAAATGGAAATATTGTTATATTTCTAACTAAACGTCTACTTGAACTTTCTATTGGAAATCTTGCTGGATTTCCAATTGGAAAACTGACCATTTCTCAAATTGGATTCCAACTATAAATATAATTGAATTTTTTCAGTAGTGACATGTGATTTTTGATTTTTAGAATTTCTTCAGAAGCATCAGATGGAGAAACAGACGGTTAGCCTGTTGCCACGCGGACTTACGAATCGCAGCAATTATTGTTACATTAATAGCATATTGCAGGCGCTGCTCGCGTGTCCGCCGTTTTATAATCTTCTCGTTGCGCTGCCCTACCAGAAAACCTCTTCAAGGAAAAATTCGATATCTCCTTTGATTGACAATATGTGAGTTGTTGTCAAAAATAAGTACCTTTTTTTTCTCTTGTAACATGATACATAATAATTAAATGTAATATCATTTTGCAAATTTTTAATGATATTTGGAATGTCTACAGTATAATTGAAATTCTAGTATAATAAAAAAAACTTCTTTATTATTCTCAGTTTTTTTTAATGATGAAAATGAATGTGCCTTTCAGGGTGAAGTTTGTACATGAATTTACTCCACTTGCGGATGGAGCCCGACTGACAACCAGAAAAGACAGAAATCAAAAGCGTAATGATGACGCAATGGTTGACATTCAGTCCGGAGTGCCTTTCGAACCACTTTACGTGTACACTATGTTCAAAAACAATGCTTCAGCTGGAGCCTTCCTGGAAGAAGGAAGACAACAAGATGCTGAAGAGTTTTTGTCTTTTCTCCTTAATGGAATTAGCGAAGAAATGTTGAAGGTGAGTTTTATCGAGTCGAATTTCAAAATCCAGGGAACTTGAAACAGAATTTTAATTTAGATTTTTTTCAACAGTTGATGAAACTTGCTGAAGACAAAGAAAAAGAAAACGTAGAGAAATCCTTCAATGGACATGGTCCGAATCATTCACAAAACGAGGAAGAATGGACGGTAAGTTGAAAATTAAACATCCCTAGAAATTATGCCAAAAAACTTTCAACGATTGTGATTTTTTAAAGGTGATGGGCCCCAAAAACAAAGGATCCATCACTCGTTCCACCGAAGTCGAGCACACACCTTTGTCGGAAATATTCATGGGAAAACTTCGGTCGACGGTGACAAGAGGCTCTGGAGGTCAATCAACCGATAACGTACAACCTTTCGTCACATTGCAACTCGACATCGAGGTAAGGAAATGTTTAGAAATACAATGAAAAGGATTGTAAATGTTTTAATTTCTTTTAATTTCATCTTCCAGAAAGTAAATTCAGTCACAGATGCCTTAGATATTCTCGTGGGCAAGGACCAAGTGGAAGGAATGACGGATAGCAAAACCAAGCAACAAATCGAAGCTTGGAAACAAGTTTCTCTGGAAGAACTGCCAGTCATTCTCATCCTCCACTTGAAGTGGTTCGACTACAAAATCGACGGTTGTTCGAAAATAGTCAAGAATATGGAGTTCCCCATTAACCTTAAAATAGACAGAAGTAAGTTGACGATGTTTTTGTGGTGTTTTAGAAAAGAGTGCTGCTGGGGCGTTTTTTACCCCTAGTTATACCCCATGTACAACAGTATTAAAATGCGTTTTGTTCGTTTTCAGAAATAATTTCACAGCACGCGCTCAAGAAATACGACGCGAGGCAGAGACAGTACAAACTGTTCGCCGTGACGTATCATGACGGCAAAGAGGCGACTAAGGGCCATTACGTCACCGACGCGTTTCACGTTGGTTTTGGCTGCTGGGTACGCTACGACGATAGTTCCTTGAAGTCCGTTACCGAGCCCAACGTCCTGAACCCCCTGCCACCACGGGTGCCCTATCTGCTCTATTACCGACGGTCAGACACCATCGGCTACAACCAGACCAACGCCCCCAAATCCCGTTAACGCCCTCCCTCCTGTCTTCGAAAAGTCGCGAACATAGTCAAACTGATGTTTTATCACTTATCAATAATGCATTTGTAAATTTTCAAAAGAATGTTGTTTTTTTTTCTTGGTTTTATCGAGCAGTTGTTGATACAGAAAAATGTGGGTGCACGGCGAGCGCGAGTGTGATCCTAGTTTAAGTAACGCGAGACGACGAGAAATAACTAAAATATAAATATGAGCCCCCGATTATGGATTTTCGAAGGAATTCAAGTTTTCCCTAGCCCAGGCTGTGTATGTAAATGTAGAGGATATATAGGGAGGCCCGCGGCTGGAAATGGATTCTTTCGACGACTCGAACGATGGCTCAATGTATCATAATTCTTATTGTTATGTAGCATATGTAGTCTGTACTAAAAACTAATCATCGTTACGAGTTTTGTGTAATCCTGCCTTTGATATAATAAAATAAAGCACAGAAAATGAAAGAGACTCAGGGTTGTATAAAACATCTTACATAATTTATTCATGCATCAACATTGTATCACAATCATTTCAACGGAGAACCGTTCCCTTATAGTGTAATTTAATTCTAACTATTGAAATCACTTTTTTCTAAAGAAAATTTGAGATTCCAAGTTCCATGGGGGGGTCAGGAAAAAAGGGATAATTTACAAGGAACGCAGTTATTGCAAGACGTCGTACAGAAACCGACAAATGGGGAGAATCGATATAACGGTGTAAAATAAAATGCATATTGACTGCTAGAAATGCGGCAGGCAAACTTTGCCGGCGAACAATTCGGAGATTACGGTGATCCAGAGAGCGAGGACGAAGAGAATGTACGAGATTCCGACTTGATGAGAATTTGGTAGTTGGTATGGTTGGCCACCAATTTCGTCTATGTGGAAGCCCATGGGAAATATTACAGCAGCCAAGCAGAATAAAACCACTGGAAAGAAGAAAATTATAGGATCTGGAGTTTGTTGATTTTTTTGAAATTGAAAGTAATTACTGGCTGTAAATCCAACCCAGCGAGCATAAGGAATAACATTGCGGTCCCAATGCGAACTCGCTAGAAGTATGACGGTTGTCGTTATCAAAATGCAACCGACGAAAATGCAAACCAAGGCCATTAGCCACTCGGGCTGTAAATCTGGAGTGTAACAAATTTGGTTCCTATTGTAAAGGGTCATGCATGACAGCATCAGGCCCAATCTTGTGTCTCCTGAAAAATTCGTTTTATTATTATCAAAAAAATTAAATTCAAATAAATTTCAGGAATAATTTTTTTTTGATTCGACATCTTACCACCAACATCCGTTATGATCCAATCTGGCATTGCAAGACTGACAATCGCGAACATGTCAGCAGCGAGAAAAAGCGTCCCCGAGATCAACGTTAATTTGTCCATCTCTCAAATTTTCATTGGCATTTCCCACAAATTTTTACAATTAATAAGTAGCTTCTTGTTTATTCCGTTATTCGTTCAAAATTGGAGCAATTACATTTCGTCTCACATTTTCAATATTAATTTCCGTTTCAAGTGGTTATTTGTTGATTGGAAATTTAATTAGGAGCTATTGCAATAAACTTTACGTCAATATCAACAAAAACAGGAAATGGCAGGAATTTCGGTGCATTTTTCGCGATCAGCTGATTTGCGAATATTCGCGCAATTTGCGTCTGCGCAGTGCGCGTTTTGGGAAGTGTTCATAACTTTCAATCTTCGTTCCTTTTCTAGCGCTTGATCAAATATTATTCTGTCCTTGTCAGTGTTCATAATTTTCGTGGTGCAGATGGTTATGAACACTGACAAGGACAGAATAATATTTGATCAAGCGTTAGAAAGGGAACGAAGATTGAAAGTTATGAACACTGTTTTTGCAATACTCATGACTCAAGAAATGTGTGAAATATATGTGAATCAGTTGTATATAGCAAATCATCAATGAACTGACATTGGCATTATTGGCAATTTTGCAATTTTGTTCAATTTTGTTCAATTTTGTTTCCGGAATAAGAATGTACAGATAATCATAAACACGTTTATTTCGAAATCTCAAAAACCTCAGTTGCTTAAAAAATAGTATATTATTCTGTTAGCATATTTTATTCTTTTTTCGGAAATTAGTGAAATCATGGCTTTCGTGCGTGGATTTCGAACGTGTTTCGCGGTCGCACGTCATAATATTATGACGGAAAATATTCAATCGTCGATTTTAAAAAGATTTTGCTCGATTTCGCAAACTTCGAAGCAAGAACCTGTGACTGAAAAACAAACGTGAGTTTTTTTTAGAAATTAAGATTTTTAATGCTTTTTGAAAAATCGTAGATAAGCCTGATTTCTAAAAACTTTCTCGCGATTTCGTAATCTTGTGTTGAAATTATGACGAAATTAAATTATGGGAGGGGGAGGAGGGCAAGGGTTATCCATATAATTATCATAAATTATTTTTCAAAATAATTTTACATAATAAGTATTTAAATAATTACAATAAATATTTTTAGTAATTTTAATTAAATTACATAAAATTGAGTAATAATAAATTTTAATGAAAATTTATAGCAACAATTTTTTGCCAGTAAATTAACATGTTTTGAAATTATTAATTTAATCACGAAAATTAAAAAAAAAGAATTATAAAAAATAAAAAAAAATTTTCAAACTGAATAAGAAACGAGTTTTTTTACTTCAAGAAATGATTGTGTGTAAATTTCAAAACTGTAATTTAATTGATTTTTGTATGACACAAAATCTTTATAATTTTTAATAATTTGAAAGTTCACTTAATAAATAAACAAAAAGATTTCGTTTTCTACAACTCTTTTCTTATTAATAAATAATTAAAGATTTCTAAAATTGAATCTTTTTTTTGCATTTTATCACTCTGTTAGAACTTTCACATCACTGATACAATTACAGAATATTTAATTCACTAAATATTATTTTCAGTATCCAAGTCACGTTCGTCAAAGGTGACGGCGAACGACTGAAGGCCAGTGGAAAAGTTGGCGACACATTACTCGACATTGTTGTAAATAATGACCTTGATTTAGATGGATATGGTAAATTTAATAAAAGTGATTGCAATGTTCCACAAGTCATTTTTAAATCATTCAATAATAACTGAAAATAAATTAATGACTTGATATTGGAAATTCAGTATAAAAATTTATAAAAAATTAATGGAACTATTAATAGAAAATTTCTTTTTAAACACTAGAAATCATCAATTAAACTAATTTTGGAAATATAAAAATTTTAAAAGCTAAGAAAAATTAAATGAACAATATAAAACAGTATTTGACAAATACAAAGACATAAACTTTCTATTATTATTCAAGTTATTATTAAAAAAATTTCCTCTTTCTTTAAGATAAAAAAAAAGGTTTTTATAAACTATTGTTTATAAAAATATATCTTTCCGGTGTATGTGAATTATTTCTAAATAGTACATTGTGTAACTAGGGCCAAAAGTGGACAATTTGAGGCCTCTAAAGTTAATAATCGATATCATGAGGTCTCAAAGGCCACTTTTGGCCCATGTTGCACATGCTATTTTTTCCAAGAAGTGTACTCGAACAAGAGTTTTGATAGGCCCGTTTAAGTATGCCAAAATGGTCGGTTGACGAGAAAAGTTACACCACCTCATGAAACGTTTTTTATATCAATATTTCTTATAAATCGAGTTTTCTCTTTTCAAACACATTCAATATTTACGCATAACTGCTTAGATGATTCTCTATGTGATTGTAATGTTGGCCCGCTAGGCCAAAATATAAGTACTTTTGGCCCTAGGGCAAATCCGTACTGCACATGCGCAGTTGCCACTTTGCGTCGTCGGCCTGCAATTGGTTACTTTTGGCGTACGTAAACGGGTCTAAAATCTCGCGTTTCGAGTGCACTTGTTGAAAAAAATAATTAAAAATTAATTTTAATGTGTAATGAGTTATTTTTAAACCATTTAATAATAACCAAAAATTGATGAACGATTTAATATTAGAAATTCAGTACAAAAATTTGTAAAAATTAATAGAAATATTAAAAGAAAATTTATTTCAAATTTGAGAAATTATGAATCAAACTGATTTTGTAAATGTACAAATTTTATAAGTTACTACAAAAAAAATTTAACAAATACAAAGTCATAAACTTGTATCAGGTGTTTTTTACAACTTATTAATTTCAAAATTTACATTATTTAGAAAATTTTAGGAAATTTTGTTATTCCATCATAGTATCATAAATTTTCCATACTCCAGGAATCCTGGGAATAATTTTTATAATTTTGAATTTCCAAGAAGACTGATATTATAAAAATTCCCTTAATTTTGTGAAATTCAAATATTCAAGCAATTCTCAACATTTCAGAAATGTAATTAATAAGAAAAATTCGAAAAATCAGACATTTAAAAATTTGGAAGATTGCAAGAATTTCAATATTGTGAAAATTTACTCATTTTTCTGAAAATAATTCATTATCTTCAATAATTACTTAAATTCAGAAATTTTGTCACAATTAGAATATTTTTCAAACGATAGGACTTTTGCAAAATTTATAAATTATAATTAGTTCGGAAATGCTTCGAGTTGGAAAATTTTAAGCGTTCTGAAAATTCGAGACAAAAAATGATCGACACAATATAGTCACAAATATAATAAAATTCAGAAATTACGAAAATAGATATTTCGACAATTTCAGTAATTTTACTACCAAAATTTCAGTTATTTTTAACACTTTAACAAATTTTGTTATTCCATCATGATTTCATAAATTTTTCCCACTCCAAAAACCCTGTGAATTATCATAATTTTGAACTTTGCAAGAAGACTGACATTCTAAAAATTCCCCAAATTTTGTAAAATTCAAAGATTCAAGCAATTTTCTAAATTATAGATATGTAATTCATAAGGACAATTAAAAAATGCGTCAGATATTTCAAAACTTCAAAAACTGCAAGAATTTCAATATTGTAAAAAATGACTCATATTTATGCAAATCAGTACTCTCAATCTCGCTAGGTGTCTACACCAAATTTTTTTCTTGAATGATAATTTTCAAATTCTTCTGCAAACCCAAAAACATCATACATTTCCGGCCATTATTCAAATCACTATTAACAAAATTTCCCTGCTTCTTCAAAATAAAAATAAAAACTCAATTTTCATAAACTTCTTCTCATAAAAACACATCTTTCAGGTGCATGTGAAGGAACACTGACCTGCAGCACATGCCACCTAATATTTTCAAAGGAAGTTTACGATTCTCTTCCAGAACAACCAACAGACGAAGAATTAGACATGCTGGATTTAGCGTTTGAACTTACTGACACGTAAGCCAAACCAGATAATTTTCAAAAACCACAAAAATATCCATTCAACAATATTTTGCAACTAACTAATTCTTTCTTTTCCAGATCTAGACTAGGCTGTCAGATAGTAATGACAAAAGAATTAGACGGCCTCGAAGTTCGAGTCCCAAAAACAATAAACGACGTCAGATCATGAACCAAAATATCATCAAAGGAACGAAAACATGCAAAATAAATTTTTACTCGACTGAAATTCAAGACCTTCGCATATGTACATAGAGGAAATAGCAATTGCGACATTACTCGCACATGTACTGTATATGAGCCAAAAAAGTATTGTTAGGCAATTTTGTGTACATAATTGTTACATGTCACACAGTTTGTTTTGATATACTTTGAGATTGGATTGTTGTTGCTGGTTGGATTTTACAAATGTATATGAATAATGAATAAGAAAGATGATTTTTATAGCATGTTTCTCGAATTTTTTCAATGTCGACTAGTTATTACATAATGCAATTCAATAACGTAATAAAAATAAAATATTATTTTTTCAAATAAAATATATTATATATAGGGGAAACTGGGGCAAAATGTGCAGTTTACGAAATATTCAATTTGCATTACCGTCAAAACGGTAATCACTGGACACTTGAAATTTTTTCCATATATGGCTCTAGTGTCGAGTATCAAACG
>JAPYZL010031174.1:0-10546 GCA_030522825.1 Platygaster orseoliae | reverse complement strand
AGTTTTGTGAAAAGTGACAAAGGAAAATTCGTCTTAGAATTTCATAAACTATAAACCCCTGAAATATTGATTGTTGACTTTGGGACACCCTGTATATAAATGAATATATTATAAATAAATAATGAGATAACCATATTCATTACAATAACAATATAAATATTAATTTTTTTTTCTATTCCAGTAACTGAATTTTTCCAATAGTTTTATCATTTATCCATAGAATAAATTTATTATATATAAAACATATAAATAAATTTACACTTAACAACATTCAAACAATTTTTCTTTCATTTTACCCCTCGTAATCACCCTTAAAAAAACATTTAAAAAATATTCCTCACCTCTTCCCACTTTTCCTCCGAAGATTTCAACTTCATTTTATCCATCTCGTCGCTCACATTCCCAACTCCTTCATCTACATTATTTTCCAAAGGCTCATTTTCTTTTTTCTCATTATCTTCAGCCGCATTTTTTGGCTCATCAACCACCAAAGATTTTTCGTCAGATTTTGTTGCAGATTTCTCTACAGATCTATCAACCACGGATTGTTTTTCATCGGATTCAGCCACAGGCTTTCCATCGGATTCAACCACTTCATCCGGTTGAGCAATGACCATTCTTTCCAGATTCATAGGCACGAATTCCGGTACTTCTGGATTCAGAACTGCTGTACTTTGGAAAACCGGCTCCTCATCGAGTACAAGCCCATTGAAGGTATTGATGTAAGGAATTGGATGCATTATAACAATGCCAGGATTTTCAGGAGGAATAGACAAAACGTTAAGAGGCGTTGCTATTGGGAAAAGCTCTGGATCACTAGCTGGCGAGGAACCGTTGAGAGCGTCTTCGGAACCAGCCAGAAGTGGCCATTTCGATGGCTCGTTTCGTGTCCTTACCTAGAACATGAGGATTAAAAATGAATTTAGTTTAGGGAACAGATTATAATTATTTGTTTTGTAACCACAACTAATGTTTTGTGTAAAATCCATAGAAATTTATGTTCAATTATAAAACTGAAATCAATACAAAAATATGGACTTAACATGAATTTTAGTCATGTACAAAAAAAAATAAAATTACAATAAAATTCTGAATATTTGGAAAACTTAACTCTATAGCATAGAATTTTAAATTAATAAACAAACTCTAAGGAAATGTTTTCTGAAACAAATTTAGTTTAGGGAACAGATTCAACGAAATTTTTCTGAACCGGAATCATTATATTTTGTGTAAAATTAATAGAAATTTGTGTTGAATTGAAAAACTGAAATTAATAAAAAAATTTGAACTTGAAATGAATTTTATTTAGGTGCAACTAAAAATAAAGTTCTGTTTCGATTCTGATTGTTTGGGAAACTGAACTCTGGAGCATCGAATTTTAGAAATGTAGACAAAAATTCATAAATATATCAAATAGAATTTTAAATAATAACAAATTCTATAACGAAACGTTTTCTGAAAAATTTGAAAAAATATGTACAATCTATAAAATTTGGGATTCTTAAAGAACGTAAATATAATAATCTATCAGAATAATATAAAACGCTAAAAAATCTACAAATTTAATTTTTCCATACATCTCTAAAAAAAAAACTGGAAATTTGTTAAAATACAAATTTTGGAAATCTATGAAATTAAAAATATATAAAAACTCAAAATCATTGAAACTTTGACACTTTAGCATCAAATTCTAGAAATTTGTAATATGAACACAGAATTCCAAGGGGTCTTTATAAAAATACCAAAAAATACTACAAAATTTCTATAACATGAAATAAGGAAACTCCAGAAATTCCTGAAATATTAAAAAAAAATATTACTTTCGGGATTGTATAATTTTTAATTTCACTAATTTCAGAGTTTAAACATTTTTTAAATGAATTTTCAATAACATGGAAATGATTTTCAAGTAATTGAGATTCTAATTTTGTATTTTTCCAATACTTTCACTATTTTTCAAATTTTTTAATCACTTAAATAACTTGAACAAGTTTTCCGATATTTTAAATTTCTCTATAGCTTTCTAAAATTAAATTCTATCGGAATCAAAGTGTTCTATAATTAATTATTCATAAACCTTCAAAAAAATAATATAAACATATTTCTCCGAAAAAACCCCTTTCGGATAATTTTCCTGCTTATGCTCCTGCACAAAATTTGAACAAATGTTTTTTCTTTTTCTCTGTTTAAAGTAATCAACAATTCAATAACAGTTCAGTTCCTGCCCTATAATTTAATTTGAATTTTGGCAAAATCAATTTTTAATAATCTGAGAATTGAATTTTTCATGATTCATATCAAAAAATAAAATTCAATTTATAAAAATTTAAAATCCAAATCAAATTAAAACTTGTCAAAATTCTAAAATACATATTAACATGTTAAAAGGCCTACTTTCAAACTCCAATCAAGACCAGAATGGTGTCAGCGAAACCCTTTATTTTATCTTGCACACGCTTGCTTTCAACGAACAATTAAAAATTCATCAAAAAAATGAAACGTGTGCATTAAATATGCTTTTCCATGGCTTTGAGGAATTCATGTGCTCGAAATTCCTTACATTGATAAAATAAACAAAATAATTTTAAAAAAGACAATGTTCTTCATTTTCTACAGTTAAATATATTGATCATGTATTCAATCCATTCAATAAATTTCCAGCCCTCATCCAAATAATTCAATCAAATGCAGCAAATATTGAGCAAATATTGACCAAATATTGCACAACAAAATCAAATACACCAAAAATTCTAAATTGTCAGAAAGCCTACCTTTAAACTCCAATCAAGACCACAATGGTGTCAGCGAAACCCTCTATTTTATCTCGCACACACTTTTTCTTAACGAACAATTACAACTCGCCAAATAATTATATCATGTGCTCTGAATTCTTCATTTTTTTACAGTTAAAAGCAATAATAAAATTGTTTCGAACAATGAAAACACTTTGATACATTGAACGTCTATTCAATCCATTCAATGAATTGAATGGTTGGGGTACAATTTTCCCAATATTTTGTCTTTCTGAGGTTTTTTTTCCCACTACAAATTTTTCTCAAAAGGTTTTGTTCCCAAAAAACTCAGTCCCAATTTTTTTCCTACTAAAAATTTTTCCCAAAAGATATTTTCCCCACAAAATTCAGCCCCAATTTTTTTCCTCCAAAATCTTTGACAATTTCTAAGAATGCAATACAATTATTAATTTATCACAAAATTATTTCACATAGCTACATATGATCCAAACGATTTTAAGTATGTAATAACATTGGCACCTGGGAAAAACTTATTTTGGGAATTAGAATGATTTCTGGGAATTTTGGATATTAGTTAAAATAAAAAGCGTGAGAAAACTTTATTTTGGGAGAAAAAATATTAGGAAAAAAAGTTTTCAGGAAACATTTTTCTCGGGAAAAGTATTCCCTCACTGATTCAATAAATTTAATCTATTTCCAACCCTTATCCAAATAATTCAGCAAATATTAACCAATAAAAGCAAATACACAAAAAATTCTAAATTGTCAGAAGGCCTACTTTCAAACTCCAATCAAGACCAGAATGGTGTCAGCGAAACCCTCTATTTCATCTCGCACACACTTGCTCTTAACGAACAATTACAACATTCGCCAAAAAATGAAGCACGTGCTCTGAAAATACACTCCGAACCTCAGAACAATTAAAGTATTTTTTATTTCTTAAATTTCAAATGTCAATAAAAAATACTAACCCCGCGTTCTTCGTCGACCTCAAGTTTTTCCGACTCGCAAAGGCATTCTGAAAAAAACAAAAAAGAAAAAAAGAAAAAAAAAACAAACTAGAGAAAAAAAAAAAAAAAAAAAAAAAAAAAAAAAAAAAAAAAAAAAAAAAAAAAAAAAAAAAAAAAAAAAAAAAACATTTCGTTTTTGTATAACTGATTTGGCAAAAACAAATATAACTTCAATAAAATAAAAATAAAGAAAAATTTCTTGTAATAAGAACATCAATGAAAAACAAAATTTAAACGTAAATTAAATAAATTGAGTAAATTGAATGAATTGAATAAATTAAATGAATTGAATAAATTACATAAATTTAATAAATTGAATAAATCAAATGAACTGAATAAATTACATAAATTGAATACATTAAATGAATAAATTGAATACAGTAAATAAAATATAATAAAATATTTACACTTGTTTGATGATATCTTTTCGAAGATTCTTGATATCATCGCCCAAAGATCGAATTGGATTCCCCGTTGTTAGATAATGATCCATCCAGTTGTAATCGCCCACCTGCAACGGGAAAATCAGAAAATTGAAGAAAAGTCAAAAAAGAAACGAAATTTATTTTGCATTTCAAGAGCCCTCAGATCTCATAATCATTGGTCACAGGAAAAACGCAAAACAATCAGAGTACTAAAGTGTTTTTTTTTTTTCAATAGACTAATATTCAAAACTAATTCTTATTTTGATTTTATAAATCTAGAAAAATAACACTCGTTCTTCCAAGAGTTTTATATTCCTCAGTTATGTTTTGTCATCATTGGGCGAATCATGAAATTTTTGGAATCAAAACACGAAAATGAAAAATCATTGAATATTCGATCTGGGAATATGTACCTGAAACACGTATGGAGTTGGACCAAATTCTTCGTGGGCAATATCATGCCTTGGCCTGTGCGGTTGCCTGCCCTGGTTATTGCAGTATCTACCAGCTCCACGTCCTCCACGAAAACTTCGACCCCTTCGATAGCCGAATCTGTCACTCTCGCGATCTCGTGACGAATCTTCATCTAGAAAAAAAAATTTTTTTTTTGATTTAGTAAGACAGAATCTAAAATTTTTTGATTTTTTTCGATACTTTGGATTCCAACAAATTCGAAATTTTTAACTCATGCCATGGAAAGAAAATTTTACGATTGCAAATATTTCCAAAAATTGCTGTAAATTGAGAATTTTTCATAAATAAAAAATCCAAATCAAAGAGTTTATTATCGAGCAACTGAAAAATTAATTCTGTGCAATTAATTTTGAAACTACTACAACATTTTCGATGAATTCATAACCTAATGTTAGTAAAAAAATTATATGAAAGTTTGTGCAATTTAATTAAATGATCATAACAAAATTTTCTATTAATCCATAACATAGTGTTAATAAAAAAAACTTTACGAAATTGAAACTTAAGTTAACTTATTGTACTTAATCATAAATTAAGTAATTTAATTATAATAATAAATTATACATTAATGATATAAATTTATTTAGTTTAATAAAATTAAATTTTAATTTACTGCAAATCAAATAAAATTTTTAATTACCACAGTGAAATGAAGTATTCTTCAAATCCGAATTCTCGAAGTTGTACATGTCTCCTCAAATAATTTTCAAGTAAACCAAAAATGTGAATAAAGAAATTAAGCATTGAGCAACTTGAAAATTTATTCTATGCAGTTGTTTTCTCAAACTGTTAAATATTCAATAAAACATGACAAAATTTTTTTTTTGTACCATAAAGAAAACGACTAAAGTTACAAATAGAATGAAATTCAATATCTATAAAAGAAAAATGTCTGACAAAAACCAAAATTAGAATAAAATACATTGAGCAATAATCAAACTAAATTGTGCACGAAAGCTTTATTAATGTTTGCAGTTAAAATCAACTGCAATCAAAATTCTTTAGCAATCGAACAACTTGATTTAGCAAAAGTTCTACACTCACAAAAGGATTTATTCCCAATTTTGCAAGCTCTAGCTTTTGCAACTTTGATAAACAAATAATATCTGAAGATTCTCCTCTTAAACTGAAGAATTTCAACACGTTTTTCAGGTTATCAAATATTACAATAACCGGTTGAAAATTAAATAAAAATTGCTTATTATTTATACATTATAGATGTCTGGAAATTCTTGCGTAAAATTTAAAAATAAAGACTTTGCAATAAATGATATCCAAAGATTCTCCTCATAAACTCAAGAATGTCAATACATTTTCCAAGTTATCAAATATTACAAATCCCGGTTGAAAATTAAATAAAAATTGCTCATTATTTATACAATATAGATGTCTGGAAATTCTTACGTAAAATTCAATAATTAAAGACTTTGCGACAAATAATATCTAAATATTTTCCTCTTAAACTCAAGAATTTCAACACACTTTCCAAGTAATCTAATATTACAAAATCTGGTTAAAAGTTAAATGAAAATTGCTTATTATTTATACATTATAGATGTCTGGAAATTCTAGTGTAAAATAAAAATTTATCTTCAACTCAGAATCAAATGCTTTGTTAATATTATAAATAATTATTACTCACCATCGCCATTTCGTTCTCGGTAATGTAAATGCCTCCAAGAACGCTCCATTTTTCCGGCATACTTAGTAACGTCCAACGGTTGCCACTTCTTTTTCCCCCCTTTTTTCTTATGATCCCCATTTTCCGGGTTTTCCTCAGCTGACTCTTCATCGTTATTGTGCTCCTTGTTCTCTTTTCCTTTGCCCTTAGACGGACTCACCATCCGCTCCTTCGCACTTCCCTGCTCCAAATTATCTTGTTTCGCAGGTGCTGCCTCAGCTTTTTCCTATAAAAATTTTAATATTAATAATTTCAATAGTACTATCAATTTTATTTATAATTTAACTATAAATAGTATACAGTGAAAAATATTTTTATAATAAAAAATATTAATGAATATATTTTTTTTAATTTTTAAGAAAATTTATTATTGATATATTATTTTATATTATCATTAAAAATTAATTGCATTTTTTATTTTAAAATGAATTCGTTATAAATGTTACGTATAATTTTTTATACATATTTTTAATAATTAATAAATATTCATGAATATATGATTTACTATTATTAATAAAAATTATACTATAGTTATATTGTAATATAATATTATTTTATAATAAAAAATTTGATAAAATAATATTCAATAAATATTAAAAATCCATAACTGCAATTGAAATAAAATTTGATATGCGCTACTGCCACAAATATGAAATCTCAATATCCAAGATGCATAAGATACTATTGCGAAATAAGTGAAAAATTCCTGAACTCAATTTGTATTGCATAATTTCAAAAACTCTCACTTCTTTTAAACGCAACGTCGGCCAATCTTTGATGTCTTTCAAACTGGTTTCCTGGAAAATATATAAACAAAAGAAAATGTAGTGTTTGAAATATGTTGTAACACGAGGAAACTGTTTGATTTCAAAGTATGGAATTTGAGTTATTCTGAGGAGTATATCCTGGAAGAGTAATTTTCATGTTATGCGAGTGTTATGAAATGTATTTGATATATATATATATATTGTTATTTTTAAATTGAAATTTTTTTATTGAAAATATAGTGATTAAATAATAAATTCAAAAACTGTGCCCTCAGATCTCATAATCATTAGTCACAGGAACAACGAAAAACAAAAATAGTACTGAAGTACAGTCAATTTTTAACCAACAATCAAACCACAATTTTGAAAATTGTGGATTTGATGTTTAAGGTTTACAAATGTCAGCACTCTTTCTTCTCAAAGTTTCTATATTCCTCCGTCGCAAATTGTCATCACAGGGCATTATTTATACTCATTTTATAAAATTCTGAAAAAGCAAAACTAATAATTTTTGTTGCAATTTCAAAATATTTCTACCTACAAATACTAAAAAATTGAATTTAAATATTGTTCATAAAATTTCACGTACTACTCCATAAAAATGCACAAATGTTCAATAACTCGATCATTTTTTGTAATTTTGAAAAGTGGCAAAGAACTTGTCAACTCGAAATTGAAGTGGTTTTAAAAAACTATAATATTTTTATTCAAGTTAGTATTTCATTGTTTAATAAAATTCAATGAATTTATTTTTTAGCGCATTTACAATACCTTTTTTACAAATATAATTGAATCTAAACTTTGTTTATTGTTAATTTTCAGTAACTAAGCATATAAAATAAAATTATTTTATAAAAATTTTCATCATTTCATAATACATTCAAAAACTGTGCCCTCAGATCTCATAATCATTAATCACAGGAACAACATAAAACAAAAAGAGTACTAAAGTACATTCAATTTTTAACCAAAAATCAAACCATAATTTCAAAAATTGTGAATTTGATGTGTTACTGGTTTTATAAAATTGTCAAAAAACAAAACTACTAATTTTTATTGCAATTTCAAAATATTTTTACCTACATATACTGAATTTGAATATTGTCCATAAAATTTCATGTACTACTTCATGAAAATGCATTAAAAAAAAAAAATTGAATTCAATTTCATCATTTGAGATTTTTGAAAAATGGCACAGAACTTTTGAACTCAAAATAAAAAAAAAATGTGTTTTTGAAACGAAGATTTTAATACACTCTGTAAACCATTTTAAAGATTAGGAAATTTTTATTGAAGCAAGTATTTTATTGTTGAATTCAATTCGATAGAGTAAGTTCGAATTGTTTTGCATATTTAAAAAAATTCCCTAGAATAAAAACTAAACAATTTTTTCTGTAATATTACAATATTTTTATCTACAAATATACTACTCCACGAAAATGCACAAATATGCAACAATTTAATCATTTTTAGGAATTTTTAAAAAGGAATCAAAATTGAAACATTTTGAAAAATTATCATATTTTTATCAAAGTTAGTATTTTATAGTTGAAAAAAATTTCATGCGTGTTTTATTATTTTGCATATTTATATCACATTTAATACAAATGTAATTCAATCAAAACTTTGTTTATTGTTTATTTTCAGTAACTGGGCATATAAAATTATTTATTTAAAATTTTCATGATTTCTTAATACATTCAAGAACTGTGCCCTCAGATCTCATAATCATTAATCACAGGAACAACGAAAAACAAAAAGAGTACTAAAGTACAGTCAATTTTTAACCGACAATCAAACCACAATTTTGAAAATTGTGAATTCGATATTTAAGGTTTACAAATGTCAGCACTCTTTCTTCTCAAAGTTTTTATATTCCTCCGTCGCAAATAGTCATCACAGGGCATTATTTATACTCATTTTATAAAATTCTCCAAAAACAAAATAAATAATTTTAACTGTAATCCCAAAATATTTCTATCTAAAAATACTGAAACTAAATTTAAATATCGTCCATAAAACTTAATGTACTACTTCATGAAAATGCATGAAAAAAAGTTGAATAATTCGATAATTTTTAGATTATTGAAAAGTGGCACAGAATTTTTGAAAAAAGTGCTTTTGAAACGAAGATTTTGGTACACTCTGTAAATTATTTTGAATATCAAGAAATTTTAGAATGAGGTATTTTTATCGTTGAATATAATTCGACAGAGCAAGTTCGAGATAATTTTTCACATTTTACAAAATTCCCCAAAAACGAAATTATTGATTTTTTCTGTAATTTGAAAATATTTATACTTCCAAATGTAGTACTTCATAAAAATGCACAAAATTTCAATATCTCGATCATTTTCATGAATTTTGAAAAATGGCAAAGAACTTTCCAATTCAAAATTGAAATGATTTAAAAAACTACATTTTTTATTAAGGTTACTATCTAATTGTTGAACAAAATTTCAAGAGTGTTTTATTATTTTGCACTTTTTAACACACTTCATACAAATGTAATTGAATTAAAACTTTGTTTATTGTTCATTTTTATTAACGAAACGTATAAAATCAATACGATTTCGTAATAAATTCAAGAACTTTGCCCTCAGATCTCATAATCATTGGTCACAGGAACAACGAAAAACAAAAAGAGTACTAAAGTACATTCAATTTTCAACCAAAAATCAAACCACAATATTTTGAAAATTGTGAATTTGATGTTTGAGGTCTTAAAATTTCAGCACTCTTTCTTCTCAAAGCTTTTACATTCCTCAGTCGCAAATTGTCATCACAGGGCATTATTTATTCTCAATTAAAAAAAAAAACATTTTACAAAGTTCTACAAAAACACAGCCATTCATTTTCCCAGTAATCCCAAAATATCTCAATCTAAAAATTATACCATAATTAAATCATCATCTAGATCATTATTTAAAAATACTGAAAAACTGAATATCAAAATGGTCCGTGACATTTTATGTATCTAATTCATGAAAATGCATGAAGGTTCCCAACAATTAAAACACCTAAAAAGTCAAGTTAACGGAATCTGCATATCATATCATATCATAAATGATATTGCCATAGTTATATCAATCGATATTTGGAATTTTGGAATAGATCAGAGGCGTAGGCAGAAAAACATTTTAGGGGGACTTTCTAAAAAATATATTTTCCTTGGGATTTCCTAATTATCAATTTTTTAAAATTTATATTACAAGAGTAAAAAACATCTAAATTAAAAAAATATTTTTAAATGAAAAATAGATATTTATGCTGCAAGGGAGGAATGGAATGATTCTACGAGCGAGCATTCGGGCACGAGCGGTAGCGAGTGCCCAAGAGCGCGAGTTGAATCACATTCCTCCCATGTAACATACAATATTTTTTTCCATGTATGTGTTCGAGTGGCTGTTTACGATGAAACGCGTGACGCAGGCCT
>JAPYZL010031165.1:0-10132 GCA_030522825.1 Platygaster orseoliae | reverse complement strand
TAGGGGGGAGGCATTTTATACCATGAAAGTATGTTCCAAGTTTGAAAAGAATCGGTCGAGTAGATTTTACAGGATCGTGTTCACGGACTCAAAAAATTAGTTTTCAGATAAACGCATTTATAATTTGTTTATTACTCTAAAAATGAGGAAAAAACTTTTTTCTGTGACTTACACTGAATCATTAATTGATTTGAAATTGTGGCACAATATTTACAAAACATTAAACTTCAAGAAAACGTAATAAAAGAAGATCGGTTTTCTGAATCTGCTTATCCCTTACCCCCCCCCCCCCTTAATAAAAAAAATGGCTAAAATAAATCTGAAGAATTCAATATTGGAACAATAGCACTAAACATATTTCTCGACAGAGAAATTTTCAACAGTTTAAATAAACTTTTTAGATTTTTGGAAGGTTTTGTTATACAAAAAGTCAGGAATCATTGAATATGGCATATTATATGTCTATTATATTTGAAGTTAGGAAAAATTTCTTCAAATTAAAGAAAACTTTCCATAATTGTGCATAAAAATAATAATAATCAAGTTTTGGAAATTACATAACAAATACTTTTCATTTTTAATGCGATTCCAAATATTTTTCGATGTTCAGGTAAATTTAAAAAAATTTAATAAACTGCAAAAATATTTTGATACAGATTTTATCACTCTTACTTACGAAAAATTGGGTAAAAATTTTTTAAAAATTGAGTAAGTCTGTGCAATCCACATTATATTTTTTAATTTCTCATAGAATTCTTCTCAAAAATATTTCAACAGAAATCTGAAACGTTTATAAAACTACTTAGAAATTCAATAATTGAACTTGCTAGATAATTATATATGAAAACTTCAAAAACTTTTAAAACAGCTTAAAACTATTCATGAATCTTATAAAATCATTTTTATAAGAAATAAAAATCTAATAATTAATATCAAATTTTTATGAAAGTTTTTTTGATATTCATAAAAGTTGCATAAATTTTATAAAAATCTAAATTTTAACAAAATTCGGAAAAACTGCTAAAAAACAACACAGATTGAAATTTTTTAAAAATTCCTCGAAGCTTGCTCTCAAAAATTTGCTAAATTAGATGTTGACTCGCATCATGAGAAAAAGTTTGATTTTTGAAG
This sequence comes from Platygaster orseoliae, assembly GCA_030522825.1. Lineage (NCBI taxonomy): Eukaryota > Metazoa > Arthropoda > Insecta > Hymenoptera > Platygastridae > Platygaster > Platygaster orseoliae. The sequence continues at coordinate 9,001 of JAPYZL010031165.1, read as the reverse complement.
TTTTTTACCGTCTATATTTTTTTTATATTTATATATTTTTATATATTTATATATTTATTAATTATATGTTTATATGTATTTTTTATTCATATTTATAAATATGTTTATTAATTATTTTATATATGTATATATGTATATATTTATTTATTATATATTTATATGTTTTTTTATTTATATTTATGTATTTATATATTATTTATTTTATATATTTATAACTTTTTACCTCTAATATACTAATTATTATCCAAGACTTTCCTTAAAACCAATAAATGAAGAGTTTTTCTCTTATCAACAAAAATTTCAGAATACTCCAGAATTGTAAAATTGCGTAAAAATTTTTCGAATCACTTAATTTATACAATTCATACCAAATATTCGAATGTTTACGTAAAATTACCATAAAAAATTTTTTGACGTTAAAATCTGCTAAATTTGGAAAAACGAACGTTTCGAGAAAACTAACTTTTTTTATCATCCCAAGGATCTCATAAATAACTCGAATCTTTTTAAACATTACGAATTACGTCACAAAAATGTTGAGAATTCGATAACATGACTTACACAATATTGAGAATTGTATTTCTACAAGAAACTTTCCCATTACCTTGCAAACAGTTTCCTGACAATTTTTTTATGACTTAATCAATGAAATTTCAACGAGAAACAATACCTCATCACGAAGTTTATTAAGGTTTATTAAAATGGTATACGTAGCCAGAATGATGGGAATCCCAATGTTCGAAAAAAATGAAAATTCAAGGTCTTCGTAATTACTGTTTGCGAGTTTAATTATGATCTTATCTTTTACCGCATTTTTATTATTTATTCGTTATTTCAACTGGACGAACATTCTCAGCAAATATTTAAATTATTACTTCAATTCTTTATGTACTTTTCAAATATTTGCAGTTTTTTGCATTATTGTTTTTGGTTTTTGAAGCTTCGAATTTCCACAAAGTTTTCAGGCAATTTAAAAATGAAAAACAAAAAAATCGAATAAAATACAATCAAATGCATAGTGTTCGAAATAATCTCCTGATAATATGACAAAACTTTCCGGCAAAATTTATTTACTCTTCCAATCCCATTGATCAATAAACAAAAAAGCCTACAACATTCAATGTTTGCATCCAGTATGAAATACTTTGTACAAACTGACCTGCGTGAAGATAAAGCTCAAGATTGTGACCATAAATCACACCATTTTCACACTGCGATGGATTTTTTGCGTATCCAACATTTCTTCGGCACTTTTTTGTTGATTAAAATGTTTTTCAGCACTCAAAACTACGGTTTTTTACAAAAGATGAGCGATGAATTTCCGAGATACAAGCGCTGCCAAACAGGTTGCGCTCGCGACTAAGCAGTATAAGCACTGAAGCCACTGAAACACTGATCTGTGGATTTCGAAGCGAACGCTCTGAAGACTCAAGTCTCAATTCCCCACTCCAAAAGCGTACTTTTGCTTCTGACATTGACAATGCAACCAGAAAAAAAACGTGTTTCTTAAGCATGTTATTATTTAATCGTAAATTAGCAGTTATTAATTAGAATTAGTAGGAAAATATGTAGTGGTTATTTCAACCGGGATTAACAATCGGAATTTTTGTTCGAAAATTTTTTTTGTTTTGTATCGTGAATAATTGAAATATATACATTTTTGCTACAAATTTGAGAATATTAGGCAGAAATTTCGAGACGAAGAAAACGAAAAAATGTTTTAAGTTCAAAGTAAATGAAATTGTTTAAAAAATTCACTATTTGGTTATGAAAAAACGAACAACCCGATGTAAGTTAAACTACATATTTTGCAAAGCTTGTAAGTGAATGAGTATTTCCAATAAAAAAAGAGTTTCTTATGTTCAGAACGTTCTTTACAGTCAGTGTTTGGAAAAAAAAACGATTTTTGCCGATCACAAAATTTTGGAAAATCACATTTCGAGTTTTTTGATTTTTACATTGAAATAAAAAAATGTATCAATTTCTTCAAATAAAAAAAAAAAAAAAATAGACAAAAATTTTTTGGTTCTATTTAAGAAAAAAACGTACCTATTCTACTTATAAATACCGAGTACTTCAGTTTCACAAAAAGCTTTAAATGAGTATTATCTTTTTGAATAAAAAATTTCGTTCAATACAAAAATGAATTCGACGCGTTCATTATCGAAACTCATATTACATCAAATTACTATTTCATAAAAGTTTGTGCCGAGATCAATACCATAAAAATGTTCAGAGTAGTTATGGTATAAAAATTATTTTTTGCAGCTGGAAATTTCATATCCCTACAATTATCAAGGATAGGACTATTTTGAATGTAATGTTAAGAATAAATATGCCTGAAAATTTTCTTTCACTTACGTTTGTTCTGTAATTTTAGAACACTTTCAATACTTTTTTCATGAATAGCTGGTCTAATTATCCTAAATTTAAAGAGATGGTTGAAAATAAGAACCATATATTTTATATTTATGTTTATTTCTCACACAAAATATATTGACTACACTTCGACACTTACAAGACACATAAAAGACAGAGATTTTTCACATGAAAACGACACATCATCAAATGTGGAATGATTCGTAGTTTAACAAACCAAAAAAAAGAAATGAATGTTTCTCCAGGAAACATTGAAACAGAATGAAAGTTACAAGTTATAACTACTGTGGAGTATCATTATAACACGTGCTGAAGGTAAAAAGAAAAAAATAGCCATTACTTTTTCTTAACTATTAAAATCTCTCAATTGGAAATACATTTCTTAAATTTTTTTACTTGTGTTGAACAAATTTGAAATCTGATACACAAACAATGTCATTAAGTAAGCTGGTCGTCTAATAACCATATATAATTCTAAACATTATATTCTGAGAGCTTAATTTATTCTAAGATTCGAAGAATCGTCAAAATGGTAAATCGATTTACAAAACTACATTTAGAAAACACAAATATAACTATTATAACTGGGAAACACTTGAAATTCTTTAAAAATCCTCTCCTGTATTCGTCACATTCTCACGCAAAAACTAAGTTATAAGAAAATTATTAATTACACTCATAATTCTGTAAATAAACGTTTTTTACGAAAGTTTGAATGTTTTTTTCAAGCGGCAACAGCAAAAGTTTATGCTAGAACATTCAAAATGCTAGGACATATTTTAAACCACGAAGAAAATCGATAATATTATACAGGGTGTGTCACAGTGTGCGGAAATCCTTGAAATCATGGATTCCTCATGAAATTCTTAGACAATTTTCCCTTATCTATTTTTCACAAAACTCAACATCAAAAAAGTTATTCAACTTTAAAATTTGAACAATAAATGCGCTTTTTCGACAAATAGGGATAAAAACCACAGACCAAACTTCATCCAAATTTTTTCTTCATAATTTTCTGAGTCAAAAAGTCCTTTGCCACTTTTCAAAAAAATCAAAACAAAAAAAGATATTCAAGTTAGAAGTTTCAACCCATCAGGTTTCTTAGATTTCAAACTCGAATATCTTTTTTTGTTTCGGTTTTTTTTTTAAATTGGCAAACGAGTTTTTTTACTCAAAAAAATATGAAGAAAATTAAAGTAAAGTTTTATCCGTGGTTTTTATCCCCACTTGTCGAAAAAGCGCATTTATTGTTTAAATTTATAACTTGAATAACTTTCTTAATTTTGAGTTTTATAAAAAATAGCAAAGGAAAAATCGTCTTAGAATTTCATAAGAAATCCATGGTTCCAAGGATTTCTACACATTGTGAGACGCCCTGTATTTTTCAGAAGTGCAGGTATGTACTGTCAAATTCAAGTTGATAATAAATCAGACATCTCAATTACTGGAGATACCTCTACTCTGTTTCGTCGTGATCGGTGACGAGCGATTTCAAGGCAAAAAATTATCCCAGCCAAAATGACTCCAATTAATAAAATCATCAAAACTGGAGCAATCGTTTCGAATTTATCAGTGTCATTTTGCGTATCGATTGATTTTGCAGAAACGTTGTAGTCGTTTGCCTCTCGTAAGCGTTGAAAGATTCCGGATTCTTCAAATTTCTGGACACTGCACATAATTGAAACATCTTGATTTGTAAATACCGAATAATCTTGTTATTTATATGAGATACTTTTATAGATAATACAGTACCAAAGATAATGAAAGGAAAATCAACGTGAAAACAGGTTTTTTAAGTCTTTCCTGATCTCTAAAATTACTTAACACTTAACACGTAATTTACATTTATATATATATATATTTTTTTAAGCAAAAAAACAAACAAAACTGTGTAATTATAATTAAAGAGAAATTATAACTTACGCATAAGTGAATTTTTTCAAATGAGGATGATTTTTACTCATGATCATCCCAAATTTTGTAAAATATCCTGTCTTTATTGGAGTCACATCACACGTGATTTTGGGCAAGAATATTTTGTAAAGTTGTTCGTCAACTGCAAAGGCAACTTTGTCCTTACAGACCTGAAATTATAGGAATATTCCGTTTTTTTTTCAAGAACAAATAACAGGAATAATTATCCACTAAAATTGAGGATGAAATAATGATGAGTAATTTGAAGTTTTGTAATAAACACCGGTAAATTCATTTCATTTTTTGTTTTGTTTCATTAAAAGCCATTTTTCGACTATTTTAAAATTGATTATTTTGCACTAGTTTTCCATAATGAATAAAAACTAGGTACTTTTTCATGTACTTACAATAATTATAATTGCTTTTTTGTATTCTGAATTGTGGTGCACCAGAGTTTTGATTGGAAACTAATATTAGTTAATAAATTTAAGTGTACCCGAAAAATTGTTTAAAATTCTTTTTGAGCACTCTTTCGTGCAGATTACTTCTTCGCTTTAGAAATCCTTATTTCATTCATTTTTTTTTAACGCTGTATAATAGGTTGTTGGAAAATTAACAGTTTTTCGAAAACTATTTGACAAATATTTTATGTAAAAATTGAAATGACTAGTTTATACTTAATATTGTTGCGTAAGTTATATAATTAGGCATTGGGAATCGTTTGAATTCGCCTACTTTTTATTATATTATAGGGATTTAGAAAAAATGTGTGCATAGAATTCGGACATCATCTTGTGAACTTTTTTTTAATTAAAAATAAATTTTTCATATGATCTTTCTTACGATTAGTACAATACAATTTAAAATATTTCGAGTAATTTTCGAACAGATCAATATTTTGATTTTTATTTTGAGTACAGTTGTTGCTCTTGAAAATGACTACTTTCGAATCCAATGTATTGATTTTTCCCTATAGCATTACCTTCAGTATGTTCATAAAACGTTAGAATCTTTTTTAAGTTAATAGAAAAAATTCTAAAAAACACTCAAGTTAAAAATCATAAGAAACTTGAACTGTAATATTGGCTGGCACCTTTAATATTGGCTCAGCCTGTAGGTTGATACAGGTAATTTAAAAAAAAATTTAAATGAAAGGCCATTCTAAATAAGGTGTAACCTCTGCTTCCATGATAAAACAGAAGGAGAAAAATATTGAAAATCGTCAGATAATTGGGCGAAGTGCCACAAACAAAAGATACAACTTTTCAAATTTTACACAAAAAGCGCTCGAGTGAAGGCTTAAATAATTCTCGGAACAATTCTCGGGCAAATTATTGTTTTGTTATAACTAATCATCAACGGTAACTTGCTGCAAAAAAATTTGGTTTACTTTATAGTGTGGGACAGATGTAAATATGAAATCAAGTGTAACTATTGTATCTCTCCTTTTTTCTCATTAAGATTTAGTAGGCAAGCAAGAAAGTCAGACTGGAAAGTTTAATATGGTCTGGTCGACGATTTGATATTATTTTTTATAATGCATGAAATTTTTAAATATATATTAATGGTCATTGAACAAAATGTGATAAACTTTTTTCATGCTAACATACATTTATACGATTTTTCTTTTATTATTTAAAAAATTTTTTTTCTTCTGTATTACCCGACAACCTTTTTTAGTTTTTTAAAGTTTTTTCATGAGGTAAAAGTTTTGTTGAAATTGCGAAATATCCAATAAATAATTGCTGCAAAGCCAGCAATGTACCATTTCAGGAAAAGGTTTTTAAATCATCGTCGTTTAAATTACGAAATGCTTAAGAAAAACTGAAGATGAGTTGTTCTTTCTTCCATATGGGATAAGCGAAATACAATTTTTTTAACCTGTTTGAATCCTTCAGTAGTAGTTTCAGGTAACGATGACTTTAATAGCTTCTGAAGTCGGATGATTGTTTCATCATATTGAGGAATAGAAGGATCCAACAATGCGCTACTTCGTAGTGTGATCAGTTTATAGGAACCGTCATCAATATAGCCATTCAAGTCATCAAACGGCAGATCCGAACGTGAAATCGTAAGGTAACTTATGAAAAATGCACAGTAATAAACGTGGATAATGAAAGCAGTTACGTGAGCGATGAAAAATAATAATTTCATCGAAAAAAACGTAGAGACCTCTGTGAAATTTCAAAAGAATAATTATTTACCTAAATAGTATGAAAATCCCTAGCCTAATACATAAATACTTATAAATATTAAAATGCAACTTAGAAAATCATCAAATTTCCATTCACCTGTAGGGGGTTGTTGGCAAAATACTGCAAAAATATCGTTCCATGACTCAGCAATGGTTGCAAAAAAAGTTTTTTTGTTTTTTTCGCCTCTTATTTTTTTGGTCAAGGTTGCCAGTATTGTAGTGATAATTATTGTTATAACGATCGAGATCCATACATCGATTTTGAAAGCCTTAAAGATATTAATTTTTTTGTGGATTATTCTCGACATGCATCGTTAAACGCATAAATATATTGAATTCTAAGATATCAATAATACTTGAAAAAGTAAAAATATACAAATAAAAAGAAGGATTGTTTGTAAATGTCAGATCGCACAAACACGATTAAAATGTTATAATAATTAGTTCTTCCTGAGTGTCACGCACTCTTTTGTACAGTGAAAAACCTAATTCTCTATGATTTTCACAAAAATCAAACGTTTCTTATACACGTCTCAGCTTAGTAATAGATATTATACAGGGTGTCCCAGAATCGACATGCAATATTTTAACCAATTCTTTTTCAGATTTTTCAGAAAAGTCCTTTTCCACTTTTCACAAAACTCAAAATTGGCCGAGATATTCGAGTTTGAAATTTAACCAATAAACACGCTTTTCCGAGGAGTGGGAGTGAACACCACGGATCAAAATTTGCCGCGATTTTCTTCATATTATTCTGAGTCTTATTCTGAGTCGAAAAGTCCTTTGCCACTTTTCATACAACTCAAAATCAAGAAAGATATTTGAGTTAGAAGTTTCAACCAATCAGATTTCTCAGATTTTAAACTCGAATATCTTTTTTCATTTTCAATTTTGTGAAATGTGGCGAAGGACTTTTCGACTCAGAATAATATAGAGAAAATTTCGGCAAATTTTGGTCCGTGGTGTCGACCCCCACTCCTCGGAAAAGTGTGTTTATTTGTTACATTTCAAACTCGAATATCTCGGCCAATTTTAAGTTTTGAGAAAAGTGGAAGAGGAATTTTCGTCTCAGAAAAATCCGAAAAAAAATTGGTCAAAATATTGCACGTCGATTCCGGGACACCCTGTATTTTGAATAAAATGAATAATACCTAATCAATTACGAAATTTTTTTAGTGACGTCGATATATGGTAAGTTATTGTTTGTAAATAAAACGTAAAACCCAACTCCTAAATCAGCTTTTTTAGTGCAAACTCTCAATAGCGAGGGAGAGTACAAATTTCCACAATCTCGTGCTTCTTTTGCACTTATCGGATTGTAATCAGATCGTACATACAATATGGTGAAATTAATTTCTTTCATGAACTCTTGTAGAATGTTTCCAACAATCCCATCAAGTTCATAATCAACTTCGCCCAGCTCTAAGGTCACCTACATTTGATTCCAAATTATTAATTATTTTTTATGAATCTTGATTAGTCGATGTTGAATGAAAATGAATTTAAAAATAGGACGATGCTAGAAAAGAGTTTCTGAATGTAAAAAAATTTCTCGATGATATCAAAATGTTACCCTTCTAACTGCTTTTATCTGTATAATATGAATAGTTTTTTCGTCCTTTTTTAAGAGAGAGAGCGATACTTTGCAATATTTCAAAATAGTACATTTTGTACCTAGGACAAAATTTTTTTTCTTACGAGTATGAAGATTGCAGGCCAAGGCGAAGCTGAGACATACAATCAAACGAGTGAGAAAAAAATTTTTGTCTGCGGTGCGAAAAATATTTTATACGAAAACAGGTGAGAAAGTCCACTTTCAACCGCGCAGCGGTCGAAATAAGTGGACTTTTTCGTCCGTTTTCGTATGACATTCTTTTTGCAAAACTCTCCTCAAAATACAGTATATGGGGCATTCCATATCAAGTGTTCCCACCTAAAAAACTTGTTGCCTCAGATTTTGATGAAACTTTGTAGAATTGTAGTCTTAGTAAAGTACATTAATCATGCAAAAGGAGGGGCGTAAATATGCACGGGTTGCTGTGATTCAGGGGCTCAAAGTTCCGCTCTTTTTTTCGTACGCCTATTTTCATTAAATTATAAGTCAGGTGAATACTGGCATGAAAAATAGTACGTTGTTGTTACTAGTAGTATTTTTTCCGCTCTTTTCAAAAAAAAATATATCAAAAATTTTGCAAAACTATTTTTGTTAATTTTATTGAATTTAATTATTTATTTAATATTTTCTTGGAATGCGACATTTTTAAAAAAACTTTTTCTTCGTTTAAATCAAAGTTAATTCTTTTCTCTAAAAAAAATATTCATACTGTTTTGTGGAAAAACGTAAATTTATGTGTTTTTTTGCGCGATGAAACTGACGCGTTCGCGCGCCAAGTCAGTGGTCAACCGCGACGTGATGGGTTCAATCGAAAAAAGATAGGTCTATGAAAGGATGTAATACAACGATCAGTATTAGTGGAAATTTGAAGACACTCGGTAAGATTTGCCAGCTTGAAA
>JAPYZL010031156.1:0-17276 GCA_030522825.1 Platygaster orseoliae | reverse complement strand
CCTGCTATCCGGGACAAAAGATGCTATCCGGACTTTTGTCCCGGATAGCAGGGAACAAAGAGAATTCTCTCGCTGATTTTATGATTGCTCGGAAAGAGACCTGCGTCACGCGTTTCATCGTAAACAGCCACTCGAACACATACATGGAAAAAAATATTGTATGTTACATGGGAAAAATGTGATTCAACTCGCGCGCTTGGGCACTCGCTGCCGCTCGTGCCCAAATGCTCGCTCATAGAATCATTCCATTCCTCCCTTGTAGCATAAATATATATTCAGTAAAAGCGACTGAAAATTCGATGATCCTAACTGACATTTTCAATGATGTCAATTTCAAATTCAATGTAGTTGAATTGAATGAAACTGAAGAATTAAGTAATTTGTACTGTAAACCAACTTTTGCTATAGAATGTAGTAATTATTAAGATAAAAATGAGAAAATCTGTAATATTTACAATATTCTTTTACTTTTAACGGTGAATATTAAATAAATATTAAATTTAAAATTCCTTGTATCTGGTTCGCAGAGCTCGAGGAATCTTTTATCTATCAACAAACGCGTACAAACCATACGCACGCGGGCATCCCGGAAAAAAGCAACAACGGACAAGTCGGAAGCCATCGTCCTCCCGCCAGTATTAAGCCTGTTGAAGCAGCTCATTAACATCATTATAGAGTAGCGTCGGCTTCTCGTTAGTCATAAATATAGCATAATTAATTATTACACGCGTGCGCTCGCACGAGTCACGTGTCACGTGAAAGCACTGCCTTTGTACTCGCTGTTCCCGCAATTTCCCGACGATGTTGAGTGAACTAAAAAAATCTCGTTTTAATGCTTATGCGTTTTCGCACTCAACCACCACTTCCTATTTCCCAGCCCGATTTTTCACAAACGTGATTGTCTCGGAAAAACGGAAATACTTTCTACGCGTTTCGGTCGAACGTTTGGAAAACCGCGTTTCCGTATTTTTATTATTTGAAATTCTGATACTTTCCGGCAATAGCTTTATTTATTTTCAAAAATTTTCGGGAAAAAAGAGGTAAAGAAACAAAAGATGGATAATTTTTTTTTATCGACTCTGTTAAAAGAATTTAGAATGCTGGATCGCAATTTAATTTAAGATTGATTAATTTATAGACGAATATGACCTTTCAGGATAATTACAATGTTCTGCATAGTACGAAAAATTTTGTTTATAAATATTTTTACTTCTCAGATTCAGACTTAGATTATGGAATGGAAATATAAATTTTACAAATTGATGAAAAATGCACTATATAGTATTTTAGACTGTATTACTGCTTGATTTGGATTTGGAAAAATTCAATTTACTGCAGAAAAATTAGAAGCTGAATTTGAAATGAAAAACTTGATTGCAAAATGTGTGAGTAGACAAAGATTAATAAATTTTGATTGATAATTGAAAAGTTAAAACCAACTTAAAGATGAATTTTTAAGTAGAAATATTTTGACTTAGACTTTTGAAAAAAGGTCGTCATCTCTGCGATATCGAATAATTAATAATCAATTTTTACGAATTATAGATCTCATGAATTTTGTTATGACATTTTTCTAAAATGTTATTTAATACAAAATAAAAGTTCTAGAGAAAGGCAAGAAAGGGAAAAAGAAACAAGAGTTCATTTATGAATTTATTCAATTAAAAATTGAAATTTCGAGATCAGAAAAATCTGCCATTCCAAAATATTGATTTTCAAATGAGGAATTGTAAAAATTCTAAATATTTTGCGAGAAAAAATGAAATTGATTACGTTCTCATAAATTAGCGATGGAGTTTTTTTAATCAAATTTAAAGCAAAGTGAAAAAGTTTAATAAATTGACAAATTACCCCAAAAAAATAATTATGAGCATTGACTTAAATAATGAAAGATAACAATTTTTAAACAAAGAACTGAAGTGATCTTGATATTTTGGATATGAAATTTTTATATTCTTCATATCAGTTTTTGTTACAATAAATAGTATAGTTTCATTAACGAAAGGAATAACTGCATTCTGAGAAAGTTCTGATAAAAAAGTAGAATTTTCTCCACATATAAAAGATCTTGATTTTAACTTTATTGCAAAATGTACAGATTATACGTACGAACGAAGTAAATTTTGGTTGAGAGGTTGATAAAATTAAATGAAAAACATTTTTAATAAAAATATGTGATTTTGACATTTAGATGCAAGCAATCACACAATCGATATTATTAAGGAAAATTAATAATAAGGAAGGTAAGTTTGTGTTGAAAATTAAAAATTCTTAATTACAATTATACGTCATTTTCATGAAATGCATTTAAAATATCAAAAAGAATAAATTTTACTTATTAAAAATTTCTATTTTTCAGTACTTCAATTTCTAACTTTAATTATTCTTGATTCTTTTGTTTCTAGTTTTTTTCTCAATACAAATTTGTTTAGTTCATAACTTTTTTGAAGTTATATCAATTATGCACATATTACATGTACAGTGATAAATATGAATCACTTGCAAATCAAAGGTGCGATCCAAAAACACATTTTTTCCTTTTTATGTTAACAACAATATTTATTACATAATAATTATACGATATAATAATAATTTCTATGGATTTATCTAAATGGAATGATTACAAGACTGGTTGATAAATTTTTTTCGTAGCTCACAGTTTTTGTAACATATATCGATCTACTATATATATAATCGGTCTTCCTCAATAAATTTGTTTCGTGAAAGATCAATCGATATATTTTTCACTCCATGACAATGTGTCGGCCAGTGCACACGCGCTCCCTGCGTCCAGGGACGTCGCAAAAAAATTATTAATATTTTTTTGTTTCTTTGTGCATGGTTCTCGCGAATTTATAATTATATAATGCTGTTTATATATAATATACTTCGTCAAGGAGCATCGTACGGACTGCACAACTAGGAACAAACACGTCTTTAAATATTTATTTTACAATAAATAACGCAGATCTTACACTACGATCGAGAATAACCATGTGTTTTTGTTTATTTATCCTACACCTGCTGATTTTTATCAAATAAAAAAGCGTCTCGTAAAACTCTAAGCGATGCAGATTTCCAAGCGGTTTTTCAACATGTTCAGTTCTTTTTCACGAATAAGTTATGAACGATGGAAATATATCTTAACTATAAATCAGAACGGTAATGGTACTGAATGTGCAATGTGGAAGGATGCAACTTTTTTTATTTGTCTCATTCATCCACGTACATTCTATCGTGATCTCACATGCTTTTTCACTTTCGTATTTCAATGTACAGTTATCACTCGTTTCAACTATAAGCTATAACATTTTCATATATCGGCTCTTATTTATACCTTAATTAGTTTATCCTAATGATGACGCTTATTCGACATGCTGTCTACACCTACACGTTTTCATTTTGAGGGCCTTTAGTTCCCTTGCACCATTCTTGTTAAAATATTTATTTAACCAAATGAATGGAAATTATTTAGTTTTGAGAACATTTAAGATATGTATTTTTTATAATTCTTTTCAACATTGGTCGAGTGCTCGAAAAAGTATGAAAAAGTTTCTTCAATGGAAACGTGAAACCCAATGTAGCAAAATTTATAATCAAAAAACACCAAAAAGTAGGACTTTCCAAAATTATATTAGTTTTCGTAGAAGATTTTTCTTTGAAACTATTACGTTTGTTTTTACGAAAGTGAAAAATCGATATTTTTACATTACAAAATCCATATTTAAAAAAAGGTGAATCACGAAAACTCAGTGGAATTATGTTCAAATCTTTGAAATAAACATTTTATTTCATTCTGGAGGTTTTAGTCAAAAAAACTGATTGAAAATTTTTTTTCAACAAAAATGATAGTTTTAAATAATATTCAATGTAACCAGATATATGATAAAGAGGCTCAATTTTAAAATAAATAAAATTCCAGGGTTTAGCACTTTTCATAAAAACAATTTTTTCAGCCTATACAAAGTAGCTTAAATAAAAGCTTTGAACAATGCAAGTCAACTTATTAATGTAATTTATAATTAATAATACTCTCTCTTACTTGCATAGAATTCCTTTACTTTCCAGAAACGTAAGAATTGTAAAACATAGAATCGAAGTTTTATTTTCCAACAAAACATGGATGGTGCAAAAGAACCAAACCCTCATAATACTCAACTTGTGCCTATCGATACGTAATCTAATGACGATGATCATATTTCATTTCGAGTGCTATATTATTATCAATGTAACTTTTTCGACGGATGACATATGTTAAATGCGAAGCTTAAGGCGATGACTGAAAAACCCCATTTTTTAAGGATGGAGAATCTTCATAATCAGAGTTTCGTTAAGCTCTAAGTCGTTTCTAGACAGTTTAGAGCTATTTTTTGAAAGACTGAGTGAATTCATTGAAAAATCATCATTTTTCACTGAAAACTTAAATAAGTACTCGAAACTCGTAAGCTATTGTTACTCAAAACAATTTTTGAAGTAAGTAGAAGTGTTTTAACTCTATCTGGAGTGAAAATTGAAGGCAGAAGAATAAATGTTGGGAGAAATGTCGGTATCATTAGTTCCTGCCTTGATAGTACGTCATTACGTAGCTACGAATTTCGATCGATACCGCATCGTCTAGTGCGACACGTGTTCTCTATTCAGCTCTTCACGAATATTAAGTACTGTGCTGCATGGTAACATGAAACTAACACGTTACTTTGAATTTTGTACATACTCGTGATAGCTGTCACACGTAGCCCAAAATAGGACGACACATTTTTATGGGCTACAAAATGTGATGGCTTGGAATCACTTTTTCTCGAATCGAGTAATTTCTGCTTAAAAAAATAAAAATAATATGAAAAAATTAACTCCTAATTTTGTACAAACTCGTGATGGATGTCACACGTAGCCTAAAAAAGGGCGACAGCCATTTTAAGGGCTACAACATGTGATGATTGGGAATCACTTTTTCTCAAATTGAGTAATTTCTGTTAGAAAAAAAGCCTGCGTTGCATGATAACATGAAATTAACGCATTACTCTCAGTTTTGTACAAACTCCACGTGATCGATGACACAATTTTAGATCTACTTTTTTCTACTAAAAGTTATGTGACGATTCTTTTTTCTAAATTAAGTTACTTCTGATAGAGTGAAATATGGAATGCATGGTTACATGAAACTAACCATGTTACACGTGATTTTGTACAAGTTCAACTTGATTGATTGGTCCTGAAATAATTCAATCACAAAATTCATCTAGGAAATATGAAATGTATATCTTAAATTTATTCGTGATTATTCTCGAAAAAATCTTTTTTAAATCAAACGAACATTGTTGCTATGATATTTGAGTACTGTAGTATTATTTATGGAGGGAGTTGAAATGTTTAAAAAAAAAAACGCAAGCTCGTGGTTAAATTTATGCGAGGTGATATCTAGTGTAGATTGCAGATGTTTAAATCCTTTTGGTTGTTGATCATGAAATCTAAGAGGTACAAAAATGTTCTTCAGTATGAATTTTTATGACTTTGAAAAATTAATGAAAATTCTAAGCGCGGAAGACTTTAATAAGTTTGGTTCAAATGGATTTTGGGAAAATCGTACCACGATTTCGAGTTTTTATTGCTGTTTGCTCGTAAATGAAAATTGAAAGTTTTTCAATATTTGAATCAAAACTATGCGAATGATACATTTTTTATTTTGTCAAAACGAAACCATCAAAGAATATTTTTTGAGTCTAACAATGGATGTAAAGAGAAAATGAGGAAATTTCAGGATTTCAAATTTAGAAATTCCTCACTAAGAAATACGAATTTCACATTTAACCTAGAAAACTTGAGACAAGTGAATAATAATAATGTTCGAAAACCAGTAATTCATACATTTTTATTGAAGAACCAATTTTCGCGATGTCATTTCAAAGATTTTCTAATATATATTTAACTTGCAAAACTACTGTAAATAGCGATCGATTGATGATATTAAATGAGAGATAAATAAATGCAGAAACAATGTAAAAATGCTTACCTTATTAAAAAATTTAAAGGCACGATTCAGATTTTAAAAATGTTTTAAGTTACATAAATCAAAAAAAATGTAATTTTATAGAAATATTAGAAATTGTGTGCAGTATCAAGTAAAACATTTTCACAGTTTGAAAAGTCCAGATATCATTTTGCAAATCCTAAGAATCACCAAAAAGTAAAATTACGAGACTTACGTTAAAAATTAAGTGATTTCATGTTCCATATTTGTTAGTGTTGAAATATATGTAAGAACATTTTTAAATTCGAAAACTTTATATTTTTTGTAATCTTGAACATTAAAGGTCAAATTTTCTGAACTTCAATCGAAAAATTTGAGAATTTCATGATCTTACACCTCAAAACTCCATCCACTAATTCCATATATTGATTTTCAAAAAAACAAAAACAAAAAAAAATGAGAAACATAAAATCTCATAAAAGGTGAAAAAAGCTATGGTCCAGAAACCAAAGTAATTCTCCTATGAAAAATCGATTCCCAAAATCCATCAGAACCATTTACTATCTGATCGACAATAATCAAGCGAAAATTGCAATTGAAAAAACACGATTCCATTCAGGAAAAACTTCAATCCAAACTCTTTGAAAGTCTACAAATATAGTGAAAAAGTTAAAATTTGTTTCATCCGTGCCACGAATCGAATTCCAATGAAAAAGGCACACTCGTTTGGTAAACTTGAAAATTTACAATTTACACGTTTGCAAGAACAAAGATCTTCAACCACCAATTTCATTCTCATCAAGTGATTGAACCAACTAACGATGTCAAAACTACAAGTATGCCTCAAAAATGGAAAAAACCTACTCTTCATCATTTCCGTCAAATGATGATACCCTAAAAAATGACGTTTACTATCAATGAAGCAATCAAAGCACCACAATAAGACAATGTGGATGCGAAAAGTGAAAATTCACAGCATTCAATTGATGATCCTAATAATCCCTATTGCAGATATTTCTCAAAAATGTGCGGAATAATTTTTTTTCGGAATATCCGTACGTAGAAATAGGCCAGTTTCAGAAATAACACGAACTGTCACATCGTATGTACTTTATGGCCGATGAAAACGCTGGCGTCCAATTCCAATTATTTTCGTGAATAACTTTCGTGCGTCAATGATAATTCGACAATGAATCGTTACCTTAAAGATACAGATCTAGAAATCCCTGATACAACTTTATTTGTAATGTTCGTAATGCTCCAAGCAGACGTTTACTTGACAAAGAACTTGTGAAATTAACATTTTTCATTCAAAACTCGAAAAAGCATCCGAAAGAACTCAAATTCAACATTTGCAGTAGCCACTCTTTTTTTCAGATTAGTTAATTCGAATCCTGAACGAATATGAAGTCCAATTCATATTCGTTGGAGTCAAAATAGCCTTACCAAATTTTTCAAAATAAATGTGCATCTTCGCTCGCGGAATAGTTTTGGACAATTCATCATGAAACATGCGTCATTTGCTACAAGCGCGCGTTTAGCTTGTAAAAACACAGTTCTTGGTCTGCACATCATGCATTGAGCATTATGCAAAATGTCTCGAAGTTAATGGAAAAGCTGAGAACGAGAGATTCCTTGCAAAAATCCATGGTGCAAGTTCTTTAGAAATTTTTTTTTATACTGAATATCAAGTGTAATATCGACGTTTGAAGTTGGATCAATCGCAGCTTTAGGTTAGCGCGTTCGAACGGAATGCGAGGCGCGGTGATTGGCTCAACTTTAACGATCTATAACTCCGTTATTTTTCAGATTAGCAAAAAATGGAAAAAGAACTTTCACTTCAGTTTTTCACAAGAAATACACTGCTCTGAGTCATTCCATCGACTTTTAGACACTCCGTATATTATAGTAACATTATTATCAAACGCCTGGTATCTTTTTTTCGAAATGTCTACGCGATGCGATAACCGTGATGATTGATGGATTTGTAAAATTCGAACGACTCAATTTTTCATCGTGATATCAGTGAAAGCGAGACCAACAAGGGAAGCAAGGATTTCGCGAAAATTCTGCATGCTTCCGAACCACTTGTTGGTTTTTGTCTTGAAACTCTTGTTGAAATCACTTTTCATTACATATATAATAAGTAGTATAGCTAATATATAGGTATGTATGTATATACAAGACACTACACTTGATGGGAACAAATCGTTTATAATACTATTTTTGCCGTATCTTATTGTATTGTTGTTCTTCCTCCTCGTTTATTATTCATGACGACAGGTTGGGTTTAACGAATGGTTTTTTTTCAGATGCTTGTTTACTTTTCTTCGCTTTTTTCCTGGAATTTGGAAAAAACAAGAATTGGTTTTTGTTGGTTTACGGAATCTTGTGTTCGAACTGAAAAGAATATTTAGGAGAACGAGAAAAATAAGAAAAAGTGTTCTCCCATACTAGGATCCGAACTCTGGACCTGTTGGTTTCCGTTTAAACGCTCTTATAGTTGAGCTAAGTGCTAACCTTTTTTTCTTTCTTTTTGTATTGTTGTATCATATTGGGAGTATTTAGGTTTTGATAATTTCTTTTTGTCTATGTATTTTATGAATAAAAGAAAATAGACCTCGCAGGTTTATTGGGGATCCATTTAGTCCTTCTTGTCGCCATCTTCGGGGTCTTTAAGCGTGTGCCATTGGGCTATTGGACGTCTTGGAGATGCCAACATGTCAGACCAATGTCTCAGTTCGGTTCCTGATGCATTGCAGCCAAGTTTGCAATGTCCGATTGGCTCGGATGTACCGATACGATCATAATCCACGACAGTCACGACTAATTGCACTTTCTAAAAAGAAAAATCGATCGTTTTGAACATTGGTTCTTCACAAAATATATGGGTATTCGTGAGATACAAGTAGATGTAATATTGTAAAGTATTTATGTAAATTGAGTGAAATCTCTGTCGATCCTTGTGAATTCGACTTTTATGAGAATTGACAGAATTTTTCAGAAAATCTTGAGTATTGAAAATGAATGTTATAAAAGGAAATTTCTTGACTACAGTTTTTGGGTAATGATACGTAATGATTTGAAGGTTTTTTATAGACAATTAAATATTTTTTATTGCATATTTTCTTTTACTGTTCGGCTGTCTTAGTCGAAGACAATGATAAATATGAATAATTATTATATAGATATGTAAGTAATTTTTTTCCATGTATGTGTTGAAATGGCGGCTTTTTTACGATGAATCGTGTGAACACAGCCCTCTTTCCGAGTAGCCATAAAATCAGTGGAAGAATTTTTATTTGTTCCCTGCTATCCGGGATAAAAGAATAAGACCCGGATAGCAGGAAACAAAGAAGAATTCTCTCGCTGATTTTATGACTTCCCGGAAAGAGGTCTGCGTCACGCGTTTCATCGTAAGCGGCTACTCCTGCACATACATGGAAAAAAATATCGTATGTTACATGGGAAGAATGTGATTCAACTCGCGCGCTTGCGCACTCGCTGCCGCTCGTGCCCAAATGCTCGCTCGTAGAATCATTCCATTCCTCCCTTGTAGCACAAATATCTATTTTTAATTATAGTAAAATTTTATAATATTCAATGATGATCGAAATTGTACATTAGAAAATTGACAAATAAAATAAAAATGAGATAACGAAAAAAACTGCTAAATTCCATTTTTAAAGAACTCTGAACAAAAAATTCCTGTATTTTGTTTTTTAGTGATTTTTCAATTTATAAGTCTGAATTCTCAATTTCTATAACCTTTGAAGATTTTTATTTGGAATTTCATAAAGTTTCAGACGTGAATCTTAAATAGAATATCAGAATTGGGATAATAAGCTGCAAAAACTTCGATTTTCCACGTCGAAAACGAAAACGGGAGAGTTAAATCAAGAATATTTTGAAGAATAAAAATTTATCTCTCGGGCTAATTGTATTCTTGATTAATTTCTTAATCAATCTCTCATCATGCCATAATCCTTACATCAGGATTTTAATTAATTCAGCAAATGCTACTTTTTCTCAAAAACAATAAATAAACAATAGAAACTACCTGCTAGTTTTCAAATTTTGATCTGATTTTAAATTTTGTTCAAATACTGTTTGTACATTAGGCAGTTACACTCCACGTCATTATTTTACAAGAATTTAAATTTAGCAACTTCCAAAAAAAAAACTCGTCTGTCAATCAGTAGATTTTAAAGCGAAATTAATATCCAAAACTTGCAAACAAAAAAAATTAATGTCATGAAAAATGTTAATACACAGTATTTCGTAAATCTTATACGAAAATCCAGAAATGACAGAATTCGTAACGCATCTGTTGAATTTATGAAAAGTGTAAAAGTTTAAGATACAAATTTTCGCTTGATCATAGGGTTTTTTGAAAAATATTGTTTCCTCATCATATCGTCTGAAATTTTGTTCATTCTCATAAAACTTGAAATCAGCCAGCACAGAGAGTTCGCTTTGCGTAATTATAGTGGCTTTTGTAGAAAATACCTGTTTTTATCTGTAAGAATGCATAATCATTTGGTTTATGTAATCGTTTATTCTTGTTCAATTGCATCAACATTTTTTACTCACGACTTTGATGGTCTTTAAATAAATATTATGTCGAAAACTTCAATTTCTCGAAGAAATATAATTTTAAATCAACTTTCGCATAGCTTTGAATTCAAATTGGTCATAAGATTTTATTTTGTTCGCATTAAGAGTAATTGATCAAGAATAAACAACTTTGAGTTTTGTAGACAAATAACATATACATTTATCCACGTTGACACATTTTTTGTTGTACTAAACATGGACTACACAAAACGAACACAATGAAACAAAAACGTAGTAAATATATCAAGTTCCACTGGCTTGAAATATCAGGTGAAAGTTGAGAATAGCCAATATTTTGTGAACTCTTACTCCGAGTATCCATTCAGTAGAACCTAATATGTTTTACAGTTAATCACACTACACAGACACAGGTGCTACTTCTATATGTACTTTCATGGCAAACAACTACGAACCCATAAGTCCTATGTGATTCAACAGATACTAAATTGTGGAAGAAATTTCCAAAAAAAAAAAAAAAAAAATTCGGAAAACTCGTTATTCACCTATCATTTTGTGATTTGCTTCATCATTTCCGAAATATCGTTGGAAATTTCCTCAGTAACAATCGTCATTGATTGAACTTTCGCCACCCAATCAACTCGTATTCGAACGATTCCATTTTATTATGACCTCCCAATTAACCCAAAAATTGAACATTCAGTAACGAATGTATTAGGGCGACGAAAGCTTAGAAACTCACGTGGTAGAATTTTTTTGTCTGAGTATTGAACCCGAAATCATACATCGGATGAAAAATTCTATCACTTTATTGTCAACAAGTTCTAGAATTAACTCGTGTACACTCAAGATTTTTGTTCATTGTAATTGTTAAGTTTCCAGTGTTGCCGTAGAAACAAATAACACATAATACAAGAATATTGTACATATTTCCAGGTTATAATGTTTCGTTGTGTGATTTACAAGATTTTCAAGTACAAAAGTTTTGTATACAAATGAATGTTGGGATATTTTGCAAACACTAGTAAATTTTTTTTTATTGTTAAATATAATGTAACTGATAAAACTATTCCATAAACTAGTACGTTGGCAAGTTATAAGATTTCATTTGGTACTTATATGATTTACAACTTATAGTCCTAGCCCCTTAAGGGCTACAGAGATCATGCAGCCAAGTTTTGAAGAGAAAGTACTATTTTCATTGATAAAACGAAAATGATGTCTTTTTGCGAAACACCCAACATGGTCGTGTGGAAAATTACAGAGAGGTATACAAAAGTTTCGTGTACATTTGTAAGTAAAAGCGTCGATGTATCGTGTACATTCAGCACTACACAGGCTGCCAACGGTTTGTTCTGTAGAATGATGATCGTGTTCTTCTTGTGCATAAAATACAACTTCATTCGAGATGAAGGAGTAAGTTATGAGAATAAAGAGCCAGTCGCCAAGTGCATTCGTGTACATAGGAAAGGTCTGGATGGGAAATGTATCATTTCTTCGAGAAATGTTAATTCATTGAGTGAAAAGTACGTTCAAAACGCTTGGACCCATATTTCTCGACTTGGGTCTCGAATTTTTGGGTTGGAAATTTAGCATGAGACTTCGCTTCCAGTTTTTCGCTCTTGCATGTGAGCTTCCTTGTTTGATAATTGGGTTTGGTGGTTTTGGTTGAGTGAGTGTAGCGCTTGGCGTTTTACTCTTGCTGGTTTAATGACATTTTCTGTTTGTAGATTGGCGTTCTATTGATTAACTAATCACAAAACATGGACTGAAGCAACAAGCTGGGAAAATGGATAAATTTCTAAACTCATTATAGAACGTTTAATAGCAAAGCAGGATGGTCTCCATGACTATTATGAAGTTAAGACTCATTGTCTTAACTCGATACCCTTTATAATAACGGCTTGAAAGTAATGACAAGTAGAGTATGCAAAAAGGACTCGTATTATATTACATTTTACAGATAAAAGTATGATCTCAGTATTGTGAAGTTTGAAATTTCTGAATGTTTAACTACTATTATGAAGATCATGAAGGGATACTATGGAAGGTAACCTGGATGTTAACGTGTACAACAGGAGGACATTTCCATAAAAATCATGCTGGATTTTCTTGTGACTATTTTTCAAAGTTGTTAGTTCCTTCGATGATGGTTTATTCATCGTATCATTATTATGGAAATGCGACCTTCAAACATCCAACATGCCAAACTAATGCTCGTTCGTAAAAGGACGAGGCACAAAAAGCGTGAAACCCAACACAAAAAGCCGAAACAAAAAAGACATTCACAGAGATTCTCATTCTCAGAATATTTGTTGTTCCGAGTCTAGAGTTTCCTTGGTTAGTGAAAGCGCGAGAGCTGAGAGTCACAACCCATTAGCCATACCATGTACTACCAACGTTTCTTATATGTTGCCGAAACGTTTTGGGAAGTTTCGGAGAATTCGAAATAGTTTAGGCTATTCTGCAGTGGCATAGAAAAAATGTTGTTATAGCTGAATTTTTTGTAAAGATCTCTAAACTCGTCAAATAAACTTTTAATGAGCTTTATATGAATATATTAGATAGAGGGGAAGTAGTCTTAGATTTTTGTTTATTGTTTGTTTCCGACCGACTGATGACAACTCAAATATAATAAAATCCAAAAACATTTATTCCTAGGCCACTGAAAGAGCGTTTAAGCAACTTATTCGAAAATGTCCAAAACGTTGTCACTTGGCTAATGGGGATCGAACGTCGAGTGGGTCACGTGGAAGAAGGTGTCACACAGAATCCTTTGCCATTCGAACCCCGACAACGCAAGCTAATCATGCCCAAGTCGAGGAATTCCCAACCCACCCGGACGAAACTTGGTGACTTGTGGGCTCGGTCGTAGGTCCATTGAAAAGCAGGAGCACCATGCAGAACACGGCGACCTAGGGCACGATGTGGCCGAGTTTCGTCGGGATTAGCCGGGAGTTCCCCGACCTGCGCCTAATTAGATGCCTTTGCCGGAGTAGCGTTTTTGTATGAACTCGTTTTCTTTTTACCTGGATCTGTTCAAAGGGAACCTCGAAGGTAAAGGATTCGTTGTAGTACGGATTAAGTGTGCACTTTTTGATTGACGTCTTCTTCTTCTTCAGCCGTTTGCCATTTTGCATAAGTGCAATCTTCACGTATGGGTCAGAAAGACCACCGACGTCCATCTTTTTCAGGTTTTTGGCTTCCAGTATGACGACCGTAAGCTTGCCAGCGGTTGGTACGTATCGCAGCGAGAAGCAGATGTCACCGAGCTTGTTGTCCTGCGAAGACAGATTTTTACGACCATTCCAACATGAGAATCGAACATCAAAAGCTAGAACCAAGCTCGTTATTTTATTAGTGTCCATTTATTCCAAGAGTCATTCATTGAATGGAAAGGGAAACCTCCTCGGTTGTTAAAAAAGAATGAAACGTGCTACTTCGGGAATAATTTTTGAAAGAAACGAACAATTAATAAACATTCGCAATCGTTATTGAGAGCGGCGTACGTGGCGAAACTCGCCGGATTTTGTTCGCGACATACCTGTCCACCTTCACCTTCGACACTTTGCAATTCTCGCCACTCTTCGATCGTTTGCGCCAAGTCGATCTGGCAGAGAGGTACTTTGACTTCGCCGATCTGGTCGTGCTTTGAAAACCTGTCGAAATCGAAGATCGCGAAGACTAGCGTTTTGTTCATCGCGTCTGCGTACGGTACATTCTGCAAAGAACAAGAATTTGAAATGATTCACAATGCCAGGGCCGGTGAAAGGCACATTGACGGTATCGAGAACTCAAAGATGCAAGAGTCAGTCAAAAAATTATCTGCAAACAACTAATTTAGAAGAGTTTCCTGGATCGAAAAGGAAAAGGATGAAAAGGATCGAGAGCTTGAGAAAATGAACGAGCAATGATTTATTTGAAATTGTTTTTTTCCTGGAGAAGAAATTTTAGCCTCAATGGATCAAAGTTTTTTATCGTAAAATTCATTCAATATCGAAGATACCTTGAACACGAAAGTTTCGTTGAAAACTGGGCTCAACGTTTTCCTATGTACTTTCGTTTCGAACTTCTTCTTTTTGTCCGGCAGTAAGTAGACCTTGACATAGGGATCCGAAGTGCCTCCCATGTCCAAGGCTGGAAGATCTTCTGCTTGGTTCACCGTCACGGACAAGCTATTCGAGTTGAAGTCATACTCGAGCTATTAGGAAAAGCAAAACGTCACCGAAAAAACGGTACAAATATTGACAACATTACACCGATACGACATCCAAAATATTCTGTTGACGATAGCAGTCAGTGATTTTCCATTGATTCGGACATGAAACTTACTTTGAAGTGTAATCTACCGAGCTTAACCTCGGCTGGTTTTTCCGCTTCGTCGGGTTCCTCGATATTATCGGTAAGCTCTTCCATGTCCGGCTGAACCTGAAATCATGCGAGGAGGGGATTCCGCATTTGTAGACCAAAAGTCTAAAATCTAAGAGCCGTGCACGGACGTTCGCTGAACGAACCTTGTCCTTGTACGTGCTGCCCAGAAGTTGTACAGACTTGAGGTCTACCGCGCCCTTCAGGCCTTTCTTGCCGTCTTTTGCGCGTTTCTTGCGACAGCATCGGTACACGCAAAAACCGACTATCCCAAGGATTACTGCAGACACAACTCAAACACATTAGTTGAAAACAGAGTTTTATGTGTAAAACGTGTTTCATGTGTTTGAAATATAAGATTTATCAATAATGATCCCTTGCAGCAATTGTCATGGGGACGATAATATACTCTATTAATACAAATTTCAAACTTTCTGTCTTTACACAGGCCCTTGTCAGAAACTGAACAAAAAAATATCTAGCTACCCGTAAAATTAAATGACAAAAATTCAAATATAACTTCATTTTTTTAAAGAATTGACTTTATAACTAGTCTGCATATTTCGAAATTTGCATTTATCACATCATTTATATACCTCCTACTATAAATCGAGTCATAAGAAATCAACTCATTTTACATCAGTCAGTACATGAAATAGCTAACGACTTTATGACTCATGTTTTCTATTCACTCGTCTATTTTATATACGACTCGGTTTCGCCTTAGCTTATGAACTTCATACTAGTCAATATGGAAAATTTGTTACGAGTACGTAATATACTATTATTCACAGTTTGCAAGTAATCGGATATTTGGACGTGAGTTACTAGCGAACTGTGACCTATTTTGACGAAACGATTACAGCCCTCGGCTTCGCCTCGGGCTGCAAACTTCCGTTTCGACAAAACCGACATTTCCAAAACTCGCAGTAATATACTAATTTCAGTTTAGTCTTATCGGTGAACTACATACTTTAACGTATAGTCTAGTAATGACATGACAAAAAACACAAAATACCATAATAAATCGTACCTAATAGATATAAAATGTATAATAAATCGTATGAATGTAGCATTAGTAAATAAATTCTGCATAATAAAATATAGGGAAGAATGGGGAAAAATGCGTAGTTTACGAAATATTCAATTTGCATTACCGTCAAAACGGTAATCACTGGACACTTCAAATTTATTCCATACATGACTCTAGTGTCGAGTATCGAACGTCAGTTTTTGCGTCTTATTTGTTTGTTTACTTTTTTGGTTATAAAACAAAGTCTGTTTTAGCCACTGTGTTGTGAATATTTGTCTGAAAGTAAACTTGAAATTTTGCGTCATTGTTTTCATCAAAATTGATGGTAGGTGAGTTTTTCTAGTAATTCAGGTGCGAAAAAGACGAAAACGTGATCGGTTTGGCGAAATTTTGACTCATTTTCGAGTCACACGTTGGTAAGCCAGAAATGAAGCCATGGGGCAAAATGCGCAGTTTTGCGTGGGGTAAAATGCGTAGTGCTTGTTTTGTATTGTTTTGCTGTGTTTGGTCATGTTACGCTAATTTCTTCACTTTTTTGTTGTTTTCCACTTTTTTTTCGTCAAATTGTTTCTACACCCAGGGTCGTATCGAGGCCGGGGCAGTGCCTCAGGGCCCCTAAACATTTTTTTGAAAAATGTGATGAGGGTGATGAGCAAAAAAAAGATGATGTGTCACTTTTGAACACACCACCTCAACACTCAACACCTTTCTTTTTACAATCAAATTTGAAAGTTTTGTGACCTTTTTTTTAAATTTTTGTGAAATAACGTACTTTCTCTACATTTTTTTTTTAAGCATTTTTTTCATCATGGTTAGCGTTCATGTTCGCAAAACAGAGCGTATTTATGGTGGAAAATTATTCGATGCGTGCAAGGCTGTCCGCGAGAGAATGTTTGCGAATTGCACGTCGAAACGCTTTTCTGTTGCTCGACGGACATTCAATCGCTACTTACAAAATTTTTGTTCTTAACAAATAAAAATTTTTAGAATCAAATTTCGTTCTTAACAAAAAAATTTTTATTGAAATTGTTTATGACATCATTTATTTTGTGTTTCCCACAATTTTTCAGCAATCAACCTCGTGAAAACCCCATTTTTCGGAATAGCGCATTTTGCCTCACAGGTTGCGCATTTTACCTCAGCATGGGGCAAAATGCGCAGAAAATCGTTTTTTTTTTTAAATAAATATATGAAGCATAAGGTTCAACTAGAACTAAAGTTGCCTGAGGCTACATTGTAGCCACATATGTGGGCTACAATATAGTGCCATTTGCAGATCCTCTCAGCCCTTATACTGCCTCAAAAATTTAATAATATCAAAAACTGCGCATT
>JAPYZL010031152.1:0-11563 GCA_030522825.1 Platygaster orseoliae | reverse complement strand
AGAAAAAACGTGTGAACGCATATTTATAGGTCTAATGTAAAAGGACCGAGAATGTTCTAGAACATGATCACATATTTTCAAGTTTCGAGAATATTCTATGATAGAAAAGAAAAGAAACTTCGAATTTTTTTTCTACAAACTTTTCCTACAACCTGATATGTTATAGAAACTTATACAACTTATTCAGATTTCTATATTTTTTGAATACTTTACAAGTTTTTCATATTTTTGTAAGAAAACGAAAATGATTATGAATGCAGTTTACAAAATTCATGAATATTCCTTGAAATTCTACGTATTTTACAAAATTTTAGTGTTACTTGCAACCATCTACATTTTCAATGTTTTTTCATTTTCACAAAACTTAAAATAGATTCAAAATTATTTAAAAATTTCTAGATTTTCTACAAAAATTTGTTACACTCATTTAGGTTTTGAGTTGTTTACAATACTTTTCAAGTTTCATATATTTGTATATAATATCAAAAAATTCTAATGCAAGTCTCGAAAAAATATGATAATGAACACAATCTACAAAATTCATAAACATTTTCTAATATTCTACAAGTTCTTCGAATTCCCCAAGATTATTGACAATCTTCCATATTTCCAAAAATCTTGCAAATTATTCAAAACGTATTCTTAAACACCTAATAAAATTCATGATGTCCTAATATAACTTAAACTATTAAGTTAATCATAATAAATTACGAATTGTTATTTTCCTATTCATACGAACGTGTTGAATAAATCTGCACAGGATTGTTTCTCCACATGTTATCGTATTATTTCTCGCGTTTGAATAACGGTATTTCATATACGAAGAACTCACGTGTAACGTTCACTTAGCTGCTCAGTACCGACTTTTAGCGATGAATGTGTAACGCGAGGAAATCACTCTTGGAACCGACTTCAGTTCGTCCTTGCTTTATTTTATGATTTTCCAATATTCTTATAAAACATTTTAGAAACAATTTTATCCTAAAAGCACTTTTTTCCCTGTGAAAAAATTTCCTATAAAATTTTTTTTGGCATAACGTGTTGGATGATACGAAAATTTTTATGTTGTGTCATGCAAACAGAATTTAGTGTTACATCAATTACAATTGTGGATATAGAGATTAACAGTTATTAAAATTAACCAACAGTTGCAATAGTTTAAGAAAGTAAAATTAAGTAATGTGTACAAAAATAAATAATAAAAAGTTCGATTTTACCCAAGGAAAATAACTTAAATTGAATTCGAAAAGACATACTTTACTGATTAACTACTTATTTACACGTTTTACTGATATACTGATCGTGGATATTTTACTTCATTGAATAAAAATATTGCCTTCCATTATTTCTAGACTTATGACTGATCAATTCTACTGATTTTCTTGTCAACCACATTCTACTTCATTACTACAAATTATTATGCATCACCAGGAGACCAACCATTGATCTATTCTACTGATTGATGGATACTACTGTTCAACTTGTTATTATCAATTTACCAAATCTTTGCAAATCATAAATATGCATCAAGACTTTCGATTGATCTATTTTACTTATCAGCACGTTATGAAAATACTTTGCTAATTAACGATTGTTGATAAATTTTACTGATTTACTTATCAGTTGTATTCTACCATATCGCAAAAAATAATTTATATGCATGACTGAGGTAGACTTATTATTTCCACATTCTACTGATTAACTTGTTATTGATGCACTCCACTGATTAACTGTTTATTTAAAAATTCTTCTACACAACTTTTTGTTATCAGTCTACTGAGTTGCTATAAATTATTGATATGCATCACTGATTTTCTTGTCAATCAAATTTTACTGAATCAATACAAATCATCGATAGACAAGTTACTGATAGACATCACCAATAGATTCATTGATAATCGATTCTACTTAAGGGTTAACTTTTGCTGAATTCTAATCTAATCGTCATTATCATTTCACTAAGTTATTAAAATGCATCCTTGATGTAATAATTATCAATTAATTCTACTGATATACTTATATTTGAGATAACGAGTTACAAATTGAACATCACAAATATGAAAAAACAGTTTTTCTCCTTAGTTATCTGCGAAATTGGAACTTTTTTAAGAAGAATCTTCATTAGGCAAAATTATATACTATAACATAATATTTAAGAACATTGTGTTCAAATTATTGGATTTTTCATTGTAAAATATTTATTGCTTCGTAACGAACTTGTTTTGAAAATTGAATTTAATTTAAAAATTCGAAAATAAACTTTGAAACATACTTGTGAAATATTTTAAAATATGAGTTTATTAATTTTGTTCTTCCAAAGAAGACAATTCGTAAATGAAAAATCAGTTGATACTTTGAAAAATAGGTTTGAAGTTGTTTAGTAATTTTTATTTTACTCAGTGGTGCTTTCTAGGTCTTTTCACCAGTATTTGTAATGATTTTCTGTAAAAAAAAATTCTGTTCATATTCAAACATTATGTGACTTGCTTAATTTAAATCATAAAATCCAATCCGATTTATTTCACAGGGAACTTCTCATACACGAACCTTCATAAAGAAATTTCAATTAAAAAAACACGAACAAAATCAAATTCACTCGACAATAATTTCTCTGAATCTCAAGAGAAAATAAAATTTCGTGATTGGCGTTATTCTTTGAACGCTGGGAGTAATCGAAAATCCATTATCGCGTCTGGCAAAATTACTCCATATTTCATGAGCTTTTTTGCATTATTAAATTAAACCACTCGAGATTACCGAGATAAATTTCAACCATGAGGAAACTTTGAAAATTTCATCGAAATCGACGTTCGTTTCTGCTCATTTATTCAATTTCTGCAATGTGGGGATTATGAATTCTTCAATTATTCAATGCTAGAAAAAGCATGCTCACTTCAGTTTCCACAGAGCGATTATTTATTGTGAAAAAACAGTGATTTAACGCACACGTAAAAGCTTGAAAAAATAGCTGGGTCACCAAGAAATTGACGTGAAATTTTTCGCGGTCGTGATTTTTCTTTTTGCTTTTCCAGATGGCCACGGGGAAAATTGTTTGCCTGATTTTGGCGGTCTCGGCAGTGACGTCCGCTTTCACTGTGTCACATGCTCCACGAAATAAAGGTAATTAAAGTGAACGCAATTAGAATTATCCTAATGAGGTACGTTTGAGGAAAATTTATTCTGTGGTGGTGAAAACGAGGTAACATGTTTAACATTTCATCTGCAATTACAGTCCTAACTTTCCATCGCATCCAATATGCAAATTTTTTTGAAAATTCATGAAAAGATTAATTTGGCTTGAAAAATTAGGAAGTTTTTTATGTAGAGTAAATAGTTTATTTACAAATGAGTGAAAATTTATCGAAAATGAAGGAACACTCTTGGACTCGTATATTTTCTTCCATGCATTCAAATCCCAAGATACGAATCAGGATAACCGATAACAACTGTATTTTTGCCTGATCTGAAAATCATTACGTCGTAACTTATGTGCTAAATGGACAATTACACCCAAACAAAAGTTGCATGCTCGCGTTGCACGAAGATATGAAGCACAGTAATTACTCACAGTGTTAATCCCCGGCCGCAATCATTAACGGTTCTGCTTTTATTCGTCCAGCGAGTGCATAAAACAGTCAATGCGAGCGTATGTGAAATTGATTGCGTTTGATATTTTTATGACTTGGTTGAATGAACGGATTATGTTAAGTTTGGATGGCGAAAATTATTGAATGACACGACATTTTTGATAATCAGGTGGAATTTTAATGATATGTGAATTTTCAACAAAGTGAAAATCATGTCTTGTCCAGATTAAAAGAAATTGTTTTTGAATCGAAATGGTTTTGGAAAATTTGAGCAATACATTTTTTTGTGATTCGAATAAAATGAGAAAATGATATCGTGTACATTTAATTATTTAGTTTTTGGAAACTGAATGATTCTGTTCTTTTTTTTTAGTTTTTTCGGGTATCAGAAGATCCTAAAATATTTCACGAATATTATCTATAACTTGGAAATTTTATATTAAATACAATGGTTTTCAATGAAATATCGAAGAATCTGTTAAGGAATTAAAATTTAGAGAGCAATCGTTTGTAAAATATGAGAATATTTTTTCGATATAAATATAAAATCAATAAAAAAAAAAATTTCTTGTGATGATTCAAAATTTCCATAATTACTTCAAATATCTGTATGCTGTTGTAAACCATGAAAAAATTGATAATAAATGTTGAAAACATGAACTCTCGCTGTTAATGAAAGGAAAATGAAAAAATTTTTAAAGCACTCAACAGCAGATTCTAGAAATGTTATTAAAATTACAGTCATTTAATGAAAAATTACATGAAAATAGCAGGAATAAGCTCTCGTCTTGATTGGGAAAAAAGTAAAGTCTTTTATTGATCATAATTCTTGAAAATTTCTAGTTTTACACGTCCGATTGCTATTCAAAAAAAGGAGCCATACTTTAGAAGAAAATCATTAATATTCCAGTCATCCGGAAATAAATGATTTTACATATTTTCCCATGTTTTATGAAATCATTGAAGATGTCAATAAAGTATGGAAATCATCTTTTTTTTTCGAGAATTCTTCATTAAATAGAAAAGCTTCAAATACAATATGAAAACATGTGTTAAAAAAAAAATGAACATTAAAAGTAAAGTAACTATTTGAGTAAAAGAAATTTTTCTTGGTTTACAGAATTCAATAATCACGAAAAAATCCTTAGCGATTGAAAGTTTTTATAAATATTTCACATTTCTGCTAACTGTTATCAACCTTCAAGAAACGAGTAAAAATATATATAAAAATACAAACTCTTTTTTTGGATAAACATTTTTTTTAACTTTCTTGACAGAAATACAGGCAAGTTTTAAAAATTTCATAAAAATAAGGTTACTCTTTAAAATTTTTATTACTTACTCGATAAACTTTGTTAAAAATTTATAAAAATATCAAGTAGTTGGTTTATTAAAGCAGGATTTCCATAAAAAAGTGCTGTTTTGAAATCACTTAAATTTATTAATTCAGGAGACGACTACGTGTTCTTAGGAATTATAAAATATTCCGAAATAAGACAAAAATGATAGGATAATTGAAATCTTGTAAAAACTTGAACAACTATTTTTAAAGTTATAAAAATATCTTTGAAAAACGTGTAAAAGTTGAAAAAAAACATGTATGATCTCACTAATGATGTTTCCAGGTTTTTATAAGCCTTAAAAAAATTCATATATGTACCATTTTTTATAGAAGAAACGCCATTTAAGTTTTTTATTGTAATAAAAAAAACTAATGTAAATTATTCATTTAGCATCCACACACTAAAACACAAATATTATTACAATTTTATGAAATACCCAGAAGTTTTTTTATTCATTATCCACAAAAATGAGTCCCTAAATAATTTTTCTAAGGTTTTTAAAAACAAATAAAAAGTCCTGCCTAAATAAAAAACAAATTCTATTTTCCACTATAAATCTCCTAAAAATGAAAAAAAAAAAATTTTACTGAAACCACCGAATTCCTCAAAAACGCACCTTGATCAATCTTTCAAACTTTCCAAACCTATTTCCACACAATTCCTCGAAATTTTCAGCTCGCACTAAAAAAAATCCATGCCAGCAACAATACGATTTTCTCACCTATTCCGAATCGAAATCAAATCGTTTCAACGTAAAATTCTCATCGACAAGGTTCCGGTTTTTTTTATCCTCCCGCGACGACAACTTTCCAATTTCTCTAAAAGAGTCATTTCACCGAGATTTTCAACGGCAGTGCATGAAATAAGCGACTCTCTTCGACATTAACGTAAATTTCGCTGATCTCTGTTGCTAATGGACGTTAAAAAAGAGAATCTGGAACGCTTTATGGGCGCGAGCACATGTACGAACAGTTCGAAAAGTGGGTCATTATATATCTGTATTATGCACGTACCCGTAGAGGAACGCACGTGCGCGGGGCCCCCGGAGTTGCTGGCTTGTAACGAGGCGATAACTTGTCCATGACTACACGAATTATTGCAGATCACAACCATATCAAAGACTACTGTTCTATCTTATCACAAATCCCATTTTCACATCATTTTTTACTTGCTTTACGGATAAAAAAAACTAAATACCTTCAAGACAAAAAATAATGAAGTTCATGATACAGTACATGCCACTAAAGAAAGATTCGAAACCAATGATTTTGCTGTCAAGTTTAATGCTCCGACCAAGTGTACAATAGATTCATCATTTTCCACTTTCCCTGCATTATCTATCTTTGTAGTTATTTTTTCTGAATGACGAGTACTTCCCACGAACAAATGTTGACCTTTAGAAGTTTTAAGGACGGTTCGCCCCATTCATTTATCACTCTTTCTTCGCTTTCACCTTCAAGTTCGCGGAACTTTATCCCAGTCGACTCGTGACCTTTGCAGAGAAGTGTACTCATTGTCCAATTTCGTTTAAAACTTTCAATTGCTCTTGTTTGTCTTGCATTCTGAAACGACTGTACACATATACTAGAAAGTTTAAAGAACAGTTTCGGGATTTCTGGGTACGCTTGAGATAAAGATTTTGCAATGATCTGGGAAAGGATCTTGGAACTTGTGTAATGAATTCTTCGGAAATTCGGAAAAATTCTGAAGAAAAATTTTAGCACCATCTTGACTAATCACAAGTTTAATGTTGAACAATTGTCATTCAAATTTAATAGTGGAAGTTGCACCAGCCACACGTAGTTCTACGCCAAAAACCCTAACATTAATTGTAAAGTAATGAATGATCATTTTTCACAGGTAGACAACTATTTGGCGGATACAGAATAGTTCCTAGAGCTTGTCAACCCACAAACCCATCTCGCATCAAATCCAGCGAACCGCCGATCTGCATGTTCAACTACGAATGCAGTCGTAAAAATGGAGAAGTCGTCGGGGCCTGCATGGACGGTTTCCTATTCGGCGCGTGTTGCCAACTTCCCCCGAAAAAACCAGGCGAAAAAAATCCCAGTAAAGACCAGGCATTCGACGAATTACTGGATCCACACGAGATCGACCATGTACCTGATTTCCCTATACTCTTACAGCCAGATGGGACGCCAGTAGGTGTCAGCATGACGGAAGGTTTCCTCAACAATCAGGAAAATTATTTGAACAGAGTCACAAATGCTTATACCAGAATCCCCACATTGAACCCTTCTAGTACCTCGAAGGTAAATGTCAAAGACAATACAGAAAATGCTGAGAAACCACAAGTCCTCGGTGGACAACAACCTGACTTGAGTCACTTGGAGGAAGGTTATTCTAGTCTTCTTGGTCAGTCGCAGCTCGTGGACGATCTTCGGCTGCCAAGTTTGCTAGCTCATTCCGAACCCAACAATGGGATACAGGAAAATCCGGTGAGTCCGGTGACGACGTTGCTCAGTCCGGACCAAGTATTGCAGGTGTCGGACCCTGTGAACCATTTGCCCACTTTGTTCACTCAAGGAGTCAGCTTCAATGATCACAATGGGCCTGATACTATCCTACTCGATGAGAATGGAACCGTTTTGGAAGAAAGCAACAATCCGGATGAGCTTTTCAAGCCCATAAATCAGTTTCCTCTGCCATCCACGTCTTATGACTCATCGCCAACAGAAACAATGAAGCTATCCTACAAGAACCCAGCAGGAACAACCTTGATGATTCCACCGTCGACCAAAAAGATAACGACAAAGATGCCAATGAACACTCAAAAATATGTAAACAATGATAAAGTCACTAGTAGTGATATAGACTTTGCTGGTTCGAGTCCTACAAAGCACTTTAACAGAACAACGACGTCAAGGGTGACGCCTTCAATGAAATCTTCAGTGACGATTGAGCACACTACGCCAATGTCTTCCATTTTCGTGAAGAGCGAAGATCTGGTGAGGGTGCCAACGATCTCGCACAACAAGAAAGACGATATTCCTGATAAGGAAGAGATAGCTATTCACCATATCATCTCTATTTTGAACAACACTAGTCCTAACCCTAGTAGTTTGACTAGTTCTAAAGGTACGAGATCGTAGTGATTCTTACTTGATAAGAAGTGAAGTTTTCTCTGATGGAAAATTTATTATTTTCAGATCACCCAACGGCAACGACGGTCGAAAAATGGGTGACCCTCGATGAGACCGTGAAACCTAGCTACAGCACGCCAAGCACCAAGAAGCCATCATCAACCTGGACGTCGTCAACGGAGACCTTCCCCTATCAGTTCTACAAACCTGGGATATCATCAACTTATTACTACTACAGCACAAGCGCGTCCACGGAATCTAGCATGGGTGCCAACTACGTTCCTCCAGCGAAAAATTACTCGCATCCTTATGTATCCAATAAACCTGGCACTTACACTCCTTTTCAAAGTAGCACTGGTCTAGGACATTCTGTAAGACCCACAACGAATCCTCCAGCGCCAACTTTGATAGTCCTTGGTCCTTTGGGCACGGAATTCACAACGATGGTCACGAAGCCTTCCTGGAAACCTGATCAGCAAAGACAGCCTGACGTGACTCCAAGGCCAGGTAGCATCACGAAGAAACCCCAAGTTCCCACGATAACCCATAACATCAGTACGATCATTTCTGGAGCGAGCAGCAACAAAATCGTCTCAAATAGTTATATTACAGTCAATTTGAAAGATGGAACAAGCCCCAAACCCGTTATATCCTTTAACAAATATCCAGATAAGGCTGGGTACACCCCCAGTGACGCGACATCAGGGTTTACAAAGAAACCATCTTCTATATGGACAACCATATCGTCTTGGGACAACAAACCAAGCATTCACCTCAAACACAACACTACCTTGATAAGGCCCAACAAAAATTACACAGTCATGAATAATCTCATTTTCAAAGACCCTGAAGAATACGAGTCAACCATCAAAGTTTCCACACAGTTGCCTTGTGAGGAAGAAACCAACGTTCCGGATTTTGTTAACTTTCCACCAGTGAGACACCCCAACAACTCTGCAATGGCGCAACAGGAAAAACCGACCATTGTCACGACATTCAATGGAACCAGTCAAGACTCAAGTGAGGTTGAGATCCCCACGCCAGCTTTGATAGAAGACGACGTCTTCTACCACAAAGTTGATAGCTTCGTCAACAGTTTGGTTGGTTCCTTCAACGGTGACTTCAGTGACTTGAAAGATGTTGTGTACAATGTAAAGAATGCTACTGTGAAGCCACCGAGTGTCACGAAAAGACCCAAACCGAGCTCAGGCACAACCAAGAGGCCCACTTTCGGCTCTGGACAGACAACCAAGACACCGATTGTAAAGAAAACTACTCTGAGACCTGCCACCTTAAAACCAACCAGTTATCGACCCATTATCGTGAAGAAGCCCACAACTGCAACTACGAAAAATCCATTGGTATCTACAAAACGTCCGAAACCTACTAAGAAACCGACCTTGAACACTGCAGCGACTCAACCTATTGTTGTCCAAAGTGAAGAACCGTTTGTTACTACTACTGTTGAGACATTCACTGACTTGTCTACTATTGTTCCGCCTTCTGACTTCCGGGCAGGTATGCTTCAAATGAAATTCTTTCAAAGATAAAAGACCAGATTTGAATTCTAATTTCGTGGTGATTGGAAACGATGGGATTCCCTTTTTATTGAGTTAAGACAGAAGCGTAGACACAAAAAATTTTCGAGAGGGGTTTGATGAGAGAATGTATTTTCTTTGAGATTTTATAGTTTTTTAATCTTTGACAATCGGGTAATGATAGAATATATACAACTTTTCTAGTAAAGAGTCATAAATTTTTCGGATATACGTATTTAGTGTAATAAAATTAGATTAATGTGATTTTGTAGTCACTCAAGTAACAAATTTTTTTCTTTATCTATATTTCTTAAGTATTTGTACGTTCCAAATTATTCATTGTCATAACTTCTTCCTATTTTTAAATGAAATTAAAAATAATTTTGTTCAAATTTCAAGAGGTGTTTAAACCCCTAAAA
Organism: Platygaster orseoliae; assembly: GCA_030522825.1. Classification (NCBI taxonomy): domain Eukaryota; kingdom Metazoa; phylum Arthropoda; class Insecta; order Hymenoptera; family Platygastridae; genus Platygaster; species Platygaster orseoliae. Next base: position 1,572 of record JAPYZL010031152.1, on the reverse strand, counting down.
CCCCTTTTTGCCTACGCAATGTGAGCTAAAAGCTTTTTCAATTAGGAAAAAGCAATGTGCACAGTTGTGGATTTTTCGCATGAAATTGTCCACGAAAACAGATTTACGAATGAAAAATCTCTTAAAGAAATAATAAATAATTCAGTAAAAGACACCGAAGGTAAATCCAAAGTTTTAATTTAATTTTCGCAGCTTGTGGGATCAGGCCACACGTGAAATCCGGAAGAATCGTTGGAGGCAAAGGAGCAAATTTCGGAGACTGGCCTTGGCAGGTCTTGGTTCGTGAGGCAACTTGGTTAGGATTATTCACAAAAAACAAATGTGGAGGAGTCCTGATAACTGACAGATACGTTATTACTGCTGCACATTGTCAGCCTGGGTAAATAAATATTAAATTCGTTTTTGAGTATTTGATCTTAGATGAATCGAACTTTCATGGTTCTTCAATCTCTGCGACTTTTAAAGGTTGACGTTCGTTTTTCTAGATTTTTAGCTTCTTTAGTGGCGGTCTTTGGTGAACATGATATCTCTGGTGAACTTGAATCAAAACGTAGTGTAACGAAAAATGTTCGGAGGGTTATAGTCAACAGGGGATATAACGCCAAAACTTTCGAAAACGATCTTGCGCTTTTGGAGCTTGAATCCCCGGTGGAATTTGACACCCACATCGTGCCAATTTGTATGCCCGATGATGACATGACCAATTTCACGAATCGAATGGCAACAGTTACGGGATGGGGTCGACTGAAATACAGTGAGTGAGACGTTTTTTACAATAATTCTAATTCGTGCCGCACGAATGCCGACAAAATTGCGCACGAACACACGCGCATACATATGACCCTAATTCCTTTTTTTTCATGATCACACACAACAAAAACAAAATTTTTTCAATAGCGCCATGTTTTCCGTTACTTTGTAAAAAGATCACTCAAAGTTTATGAAAATTCAAATTTTGGGAAAAAAAGTTTTTCCTAGTTATATTCTAAACCAGTACAGTTTACATCAAAGAAACAGTGGGTATTGTTTAAGTATTTATATACATGATATTGATACATTGTTCATCTAACTTTTCGACAAGAATGTAATGCAGTAAAATAAGTTTTAAAAAAATCAAATGATTTTTTACCATGGAGATTTTTCGTGGAAGGGAAAAACGCGGTGAAAAATATATATCACGTGGTTAACTTGGAAGTAGCCTACGCGAATGTCACTTTCATTGAGTGAACAAACGCGCATTGTCTACCGAATAGCGCGTTGAATGCGAGATTTCTCGGTGCAGCCAGAGTGAATCTACATAAACATTGTTTCGTAACTCGAAGCACAATAATTGAGTATGTAAAAAAATTGTATCTTGCAATGAGTTTCAAGCAATTACAGGTGAAATCTGTTTACTTTCTTTATATATATGTGAAACTCTATTAGGTGCGCAACTAAGTTCTCGCTGTTTGTCAGTAGATTGCTCTAGCAGTTAGAGTTGGTCGATTTTGATATATCCAAAACGTCACGAACCAAGCTTAGACATATGGTAAACAAACTGCTGCGACACATGAGTGATTTCGTTTTCGCATT
>JAPYZL010031142.1:0-11521 GCA_030522825.1 Platygaster orseoliae | reverse complement strand
GGGATTACTTTGAAGGGGACAAAATAGATATTCATGAATAAATAAATAATTCTTGAAAAAACATGAAATCCGCGATACTTTTTGAACAAACCTCGTACTTGAACTCTGCCAAATTTTAGAATCGTTAGTTTTTGAAAAAATTATGACCCTTTTCCATTTAAAACTTTATAAGCTGTATAGCACGTATCAATGTCTGAGTTTAGTCAAACTTTGCCAAAAAATTTTTTTCATTATTTTCATTGATTTTTAGGCCGGGAGTGGAAAAATGTTTGACATCACCAAATTAATGCTGTAGGGTGAACCAAATTTTCTGCTCCGAAAATCTTGAAAATGTTTTTTTAATGTAGACCCAATAAAAAATAGAATTCTTATAAAAATTGTGTCTTTTTTTGAAAGAATCAAAATCATTAGATCAAAGATAAATTTGAAAAAATTTACTGTTGTACTATCTACCATATATACTTGAACCTTGCCAAATTTTAGAATCGTAAGTTTTTGAAAAAATTATGACCTTTTTCTATCAAAACTTTAAAAGTTCACAAGCTTTATAACACATATAAATAATGTCAATTCAGTCAAACTTAGACAAACAAATTTTTTTATCATTTTCATTTATTTTTAGCCCGGAAATATAAAAATTTTTGAAATCACCAAATTAATACTGTAGGGGGAACCAAATTTTCTGCTCCAAAAAAAACTTGAAATGGTTTCTTAAAAACTAATTTTATTGTCAAGTACAAAAAAAAAGCGATAATACATAATCAAGAGATTCTTAAGTTGAATTGAAACTTTTGCGATTGATTAAATAGTCTGTCTTCTCTTAGACAAATTCTCTATTTTCCGGAGATGTGCGAATTGGGTCGTCCATTGGTCCATTGGGCGTAGCGGATAAATCTAGAAAAATCAATTTACTTATCAATAAGACGTGGTAATAAAATACATTAATTGAATATAATTATAATAATTCATGAATTGATATTCTTTATTAACTAAAAACTTTTTTCCTCATTTTCATATTCAAGCATTAGTTTTGTTCTTGTTTAAACTTACTAAGCCCATGAATTCCATGATGCGACGAGGGTGTAAATCCTCATATGCACGAGAGCCCCATCGATAAGTGTGAATGTCTCCATCGGTGCCAGCGACGCCTTTTTCCGTCATTTTATCGATATACTTTTTCTTGATGAATTCCTGTGGAAGAGCAATAACAAAAACATTATAACTAAATTCAAATTAGTAAAACCCTTGATAAGTAGAACTAGGATTTTCTCAGTGTCATTCAATATTGCAATATTAGAATGCAGTTTTCATACAAATGAAAATACACACCGTTGATATCAGATGTTTCACGTTTCCAAAATACCCATGATCCCTTGGATCATTCTTCTTAACAATGCCCATATTCTCCAAAAATGTTAATATGCTTTCTGTAATTACCCAAAAAGAAAAATTGTTGATATTTAAGCTTTAAAATGTAAATAAACCGCGAGAAATATTATTCAGAACGTTACCCATTGAGCAAGAGTTGTCGCACATGAAAATATGCGTAAGCACCAAAAACAACAAAGATTGTTGCTTTCTTTCTTCCTCTGGAAGGGTGAGGACTCCTTGAACGTTTGCTACCTTGTTGATAAGAATGTATTTTCCTTGGTCCAGTTCACGGAGGTCGAAACCAAATATCTGAGGTGAGAAGATAAAAAAAAGTGTTAAATTACATTGATTTTTGGTACATCAAATACATGAAAATGCTTCAAGTTCCAAAATTCATTATTTTCAAAATTTGCTAAGTCATTTGCAATTGACTGAATGTTATTTCTCACTTCTCAGAATTTATTTTTTCTTTTAGGCTGTGAATATGAAAAATTTCCTCGAATCAAAAGATACCATATTATTGACAACAATATTTCATTTTATGATTTTTCTTTTTTTAATACTTTTATTAAAATTTGGAACCTTATCCAAGTTGGTCTTTGCAATTGCCATAACTGCCCGATAATGTTGCGTTTTGTTCAGGGCTTTTTGGATTTTTTCTCTGGTGATAGGAAGTTTTGCTTGATTTGCTGCAAGTAAGAATTTGACGACATTGGCAGCAATTGATTGCAATTCATGGTCTTCCTGATTTTCATCTTGTGTTTCAGTATCCTTCTTAGCTGGTTGACTTGATCGCTTGGATCGTCCAGCACTTTTTTGTGATCTTGGCGACATTTTTTTCCTTTTCTGTATCTGAAGCAAAACATGGGATAGTATAATTAGTTGTAAGTTTAGAAATCATTCAAAAACATTACTATGTAACAGATTTATTGTATTTTTTGATAAATTTTTATAGAGAAATTTCTTTGGAGTTTTTCATTGAGAGGGGGGTTGGAAAATATGTGTTTCTTTTAGGATTTTGTGATTTTCAATTTTTGACAGTCTGGTTTGGGAAGTTCTATTTTTCGAATTTCAGGGTTTCAAAGTTATACAATTTTTGAAGTCGAGTTTCAAACATTTATTATATGAGCAATTGAGATATTTTTTAATATTAATTTTTATTAAAAATATACATAATATTCAATACAATGGAACTCGATTTTCATGATTTTCAAGTAATAAAGGTTTAAATAATTTTTCTGTAATATTCTTTTCATATTTTTTTTTGTTTCTTTAGAATTTATGTAACTTGAAAGGGTTTCTGATATTTTGGATTTCTATTTTCTGTAGTCGTCTAGAATTCGATGCTCAAGGAATCGAAGTCTCAATATTTAAATATTTTGAGAAAATTGATAGTACATAGATTCGAGGTTTTTTAAAGATTTTTAGAATTTTTGCAATGTAAGTTTTTTAATAATTTTGGATTTATTTTTTGGAGTATTTTTAGATTTTATATATATTCCTATGGATCACTTTATGAATTTTTAAAATTCGATGGATAGTATTGAAAATGAATAAGTATTTCCATTACTTGAATTGGTTTTTCAAATAACAGTATCTTCAATATAGATGTAAAATACTTTTTTTCATATTTTTGCAGATGGTTTTATAAATTTTTAGATTTCGATGCTTCAAAATTCAAATTTCGCTCGATTTTCAGTGTAATGTAATACATTTCTGGAAAAATTATTTGTTTATATTGCCACACGGATTACACAAATTTTTACTCGATGTTCCAAATGTTCAAAACGAAAAAAAAAAAATGTTACTAGGTATAAATTCTCGATTTGTCATCATTTTTTGTTTTGACCAAAAAGTGCTCAAAAGCAGTTGGAAAATTTATTCCCTCAAAATAAATTCCTAAGTTTTTTTATCGCTTCATTTTAAATAGTTATAACTTTACAGGCATTTAGAATTTCATGTTGTAGGATTTAATGTTTTATAAATTTGTATTGTTCTCATAAATTTTGGAGAAAATTATATCTACATGAATTTCCATCATTCTGCAGAATTTTTCAAATTTTTTAATTATTCACAAATTTCGTATGATTTTTCAGCAGTTCTAAACATATACTGAATTTTTCTGATTCACTACATAGATTGATACAATTTAGAGTTTTCTACATTAAAAGTATTTTAATATCTACATGGATTTCCATTCTTCAGCAGAATATTTCAAATTTTTTATCAATTCACAAATTTTTTATGACGTGTTAGCAATTTTAAACAATTATCTAATTTTTCTGATTTGCATGTTCCTTAAGTTCCAACCGTTTAAAAATAAACGGAGTAGAAAAAAATTGTTCTCATCACTTCCTAGTTAAAGTGATAAATAGTTCTTAAAATTGAACAATTATTATCAAACATTTTCATATTATTTCTACTTCAATTTTAGGTAGAGCTGAAAAACGAATTTATTATCATTTTCTTTTATTTTTTTAACGTTTAAAACTTCAAGCACATCTGATTTGCTGCATAGATTGATACAATTTAGAGTTTTATAAATTAATAGTATTCTAATATCTACATGGATTTCCATTATTTTGCAAAATTTTTTCAACTTTTTATTAATTCACAATTTTCAAATGATTTTTTAGCAGTTCTAGACATTTATCTAATTTTTCTGATTCGTTACATAAATTCATACAATTTATAGTTTTTTAAGTTAATAGTATTTTAATATCTACATGGATTTTCATTATTCAGCAGAGTTAAAAAAATTTTTTTTTTCACACATTTTATATGATTTTTTAGCAGTTCTAAAGATTTATCAAATTTTTCTGATTTACTATATAGATTGATACAATTTAGAGTTTTCTACATTAATAGTATTTTGATATCTACATGGATTTCCATTGTTTTGCAGAATTTTTTTAACTTTTTATTAATTCACAAATTTTAAATGATTTTTTAGCAGTTCTACACATTTAAATAATTTTTCTGATTCGCTACATAGATTTATAAAATTTAGAGTTTTCTACATTAAAGGGGTCATATCTACCTTCGAGCGATAAATTTCAGGAGTATTTTTGACAATGGATTACGAAAAAATTACACATGATATTGACACAAAGTTTTTTTTTATACTTTTAGTACATTATTTAAATTAAAGAAAACAATTTTTTTTTGTTATCTTGGCCTTGACGCGTCTTTGAATCGATCTCTGCCATAGTAGACTTTGTGACACGATTTCTCAGCTTCAGAACGTTGAAACATGAAAACAATCATATTTTTCTACTTTTTACTAATCTGACTATAATTAGACACGAGCTTTTGTAAAAAAAATTGTTTTTAAGTTTTTTACAGCTTTTTCCAGCTAGAAAAACAGGGTAGAAAATAGAACTTTTTTTTCAATATGCTGCCATTTTGTTAAATTCTAAAATCTTTAAAAAAGCTTGTGTCTAATTATAAACGGATTAGTAAAAAGTAAAAAAATATGATTGTTTTCATGTTTCAAGGTTCAGAAGCTGAGAAATCATGCCTCAAAATCTACTATGTCGCGCCAGCAGAGGTCGGATGCGTCATAGCCAAGATGATGAAAAAAAGGAGTTTTTTTTTTAGTTTTAATAATGTACTAATTAAATTAAAAAAACTTTATGTCAATATCATGTATAGTTTTGTTGTAATCCATCGTCAAAAATACGCTCAAAATTCACCCACGAAGGTAGATGACCCCCTTAATAGTATTTGAATATTTACATAGATTTCTATTATTCTACAGAATTTTTCAAATTTTTTTATTAATTCACAATTTATTCATGATTTTTAGCAGTTCTAAACATTAAGCTAATTTTTCTGATTCGCAATACACATATATATACAATTTAGAGTTTTCTACATTAATAGTATTTTAATATATACATGAATTTCCATTATTTTGCAGAACTTTTCTAATTTTTCATTAATTCACAAATTTTGCATGATTTTTAGCAGTTCTAAATATTTACTTAATTTTTCTGATTTGCTACATACATTGATACAATTATGAGTTCTCTAGATTTATAGTATTTGAATAGATTTCTCAAAAAACAGTTTATTTATAGATTTCCAGTATTTTTCTGGATTCTTCTATAGACTAAGTAATTGATACTGCTTTATAATAGTATATTACTGCGAGTTTCGAAAATGTCGGTTTCGACGAAATGAAAGTTTGCAGCCCGAGGCGAAGCCGAGGGCTGTAATTGTTTCGTCAAAATAGGCAATTTCCAAAACTCACAGTACGATATTTTATTCACAGTTCGATAGTAATTCACGTCCAAATATCCGATTACTAGCAAATTGTGAATAAAAATTCTTCTAGATTAGTTAGTACCTTTTATTTATTATTGTTTCCTTGCATTTTTCTGAGAACAAACGAGTGCTGTCAGAGGACGATTGTTTAATTAACTTTGATTAAACGCAAGGAAAATCGGTACATTTGATATTTGTTTGATTTAACAATGGAAAACCAAGGGCTAAAAGTTATCAGCAAGTGAAAAGAATTAATTAATATACAATATCATAACAAGTAAAAGTAAATAAAACTAACCTCAAATCGGCGCGCGTGCAACACAACATGCAAACACATGAGCACAGCAGAACACAGTGCAACAGCTGACTGACGTTTTTTTTTTCACACCAAAGATACTAGAAGTATTTCTATAGTATCCTTGTTTCACACAAGCATTTACTTTCTGTCCTTGTCTATCATATAAACTGATATCACTGATATAAACAGAATATACCTATATATATGTCAAATATTTTCACTGTCTTCGAGTCATGAATAAATTGGAATAAATACAATAAATATTCCATGAACTGTGCATACGCTCTTGTTGCAGATATTACAGTATGGTTAAATCTTTTTAATAATCTTAAATGATTTCAATGTTCGAAAATGTTGTCGAGTAGAGAGTTTAAATAATGCATTCAAGTACGAAGAGCGAAGTTAAGAGCGAAGAAAATTCCTGACATTGTAAGTGTTTGTAAGCATTTTATAAGTATCCATAAAATTTGCATAAAATTTAAATATGTAATTGATTAGAATTATTCGGTGAAAATTTTGGTCTATTTGAACAGTCCTACCTCTATCAATTTGTATAGCCTCGGTGGCGCAGTAGGCAGCGCGTAAGTCTCATAATCTTAAGGTCGTGAGTTCGATCCTCACCCGGGGCATTATTTTTGCTATTTTTTTTCATGAATAATTTTTTTTTTATGTATTTTGTTATGATTATAATACTATTATAATTTATACAATTCCGAAATTAAATATTCGATGATTTAATAATTCCTAAACAAGTGAGATATTCTGAAATATATGTTGTAATTTTGTGGAAAAATGAAACTTTTAAATATTTTCAAGTCTTAAAAATTCAACAAATTTTTTAAGTTTTTAGTCTAAAAATCATTGAATCCACTTTTAATTGCTTTAAAATCTACAAGTTCTATTTTTGTTATTTTTTTCTGTTAATAAATGTTTTTCTAACTATCTTGCAATGATTTCAATACTATTATAAATTATTTTTTCTTCAACATTAAATATAAAATTAATTATTCGATTCTCATTGAGCTATTATAATGAATTATTCGATAATTTAACAATTTCTAAACAAGTGAGATATTATTATGAAATATTTGTTGTGATTTTGTGGAAAAATGAAAGTTTTTAATGATATGTTTAAGTTTTCAAGATTCCAAAAAAAATTTTAAATTATAGAAATTTTTTATTCTGACGTATACATGCTTAGTTTTTATTCTGTAAAAATCATTAAATCCTTTTTTATTACTTTAAAATTTACAAATATTTTTTTTTTTTACCTTTTTTCATGAAGAATTGTTTTATTACTATTTTGCGATGATAATATTGCTATTAAAAAATTTTTTTTATTCAAAAATTCATCACTTAATTATTTCATGATCACCGAATTATAAATGAACTATTCGATAATTCAATAATTCAACGAGTAAGATATTATCATAAAATATTTGTTTAATTTTGCCGAAAAATGAAACTTTGCAATGGTATTTTCAAGTCTTATAAACTCACCGAATTTTTTTATTTATAAAAATTTTCGATTTTGACGTATACATAGTTGATATCTTTGGTCAGTAAAAATCATTGGATGCCTTTTTTATAATTTTAAAAAGTTCTTTATCTTTCAAAAAAATATCGTTCAAATTCCAAAATAAGAATTGTGTGTTTCTAGATCAACAATTTTGAAATTTCACATACTCCTCAATTGTTCAATAAATAATAGGCAAACCAGTAAATTAAATTTCAGACATTCTAAAAATCCGAACATATTAATATTTTCAAATTTAAAACTTACATCGCCTACATTTTTGGAATATAGAACCCAAATTCTGTAATTTTTACTGCTATTACATTTATTTCCACAAACGAGTGCGCGATTTCCGAAATTTCGAAATCGAAACTTGTAAATTTGTCTGCCGAATTTCGAATTCAACTTTTTTACACAAGGAACGAATGCTACAAAATGTCAAAGCAAATCGCCTCTCGCATGAATCAACTGGACGCGGCGCAATTGGATGCTGATATTTACTTGATCTTTCGGGACCAAGTGAAAAAAATTACAGAGTATCTTCCTCCTGGAAAAGGCGACAGATTCCAATCAGAAATCGAACTTATCCTCAAGTTTTTTATCTGGTATGGTCTTATTATTACCAAAAAAAATTTTTTAGTAATCATAGAAACATTCCTGCATGTGTTTATAAACAAAAATATATTTTTACAAGTTCGATAAACTTTTTGAAAGAGAAAATAAACCTGTTTTTCCAACAGATCTAATTTTTTTTCAGGTTTTATTCTCTTCGAGGTGGAAACTCCACTTTTGGTCAACGTTTTTTGAACCTAAAATACAGCAACTTGTCCAAAAACAAGGCATTTTTATTTTTGGCCCTAACGGCACTTCCAAAATACATACAAGAAAAAATGCAACATCGAAACCGGATAAAAAACTACATCGAACCGATTTCCGATTTGGTCAACATCATGAGCTTTGTGAATCTGCTATTTTTTCTTGTTGAAGGAAAGCAGCCTTTGCTCATAGAAAGAATTTTGAGGCTCTCCAGTGAAACTTCGTCCCAAAATAGAATGAGAAACATTGGATATTCGTTCATGGCCAGGGAACTTTTATGGGACGGATTACTGCAATTGTTGACACTTGGATTGCCTATGGTGAATCTGCATTACTTGAGGCAAAGTTGGAATCGGTTTTGGTTCAAAAGGAAAAAAACGATTAGGAGCATATCGCCAAAAATGGAAGAAAATACGACTTGTGCTTATTGTGGAGATAGGCCGATTTTGCCTATGCATGCTGGCTGCGAGCATTTGTTTTGTTATTATTGTATAAAAGGGCATTTTACAGCAATGAATGTTTTCTTGTGTCCTCGGTGTGGTGTGGATTTACACGTGAAAAATGTACAAGTTTATACGTCGAATAGCATTTCTTAGACAAGTATTGAAAATAATTGTTGGTGAGACATGGAAATAAATAAATGTAGATTTGTATCGGATTTTTCACATTTTTTTATCATTGAACACTTTGAGGTGAAAAATAATTACAGCTTGATTATCCTCTCACGAAAAAAATGCAAAATTTTGAAGTTTTCTTGTAGTTTTCTCAAAGTTTTCATGATTCATACTAAAATCTGGAAACTGGGAAAAACTGCTATAATTCATGATAAATTTTGAATAATAATTAGTTTTGATAGTTCAGGAAAAAAATTGGAAATTATAAAAAACACAATTTTCGAAGTTTTTGCAGTTTTATTTTACAAGGGTCGTAAAACTTTTTACAAGTTTTTCACTCTTACAGAGTAACTTATGAAATCGAAACCACTTTTGGGGATATATATAAAAAATATAAATAAATGCAAAACACGTACCGAATTTTCGCATTACTTTTATCATTGTATATTTTGAAGTAAAATAATTACAGCTTGGTTATCCTCTTACGAGAAAAAAAAACGAAATTTTTGAGTTTTTTCGCAGTTTTCTTAAAGTTTTTATCATTCATAATAATATTTGAAAATTATAAAAAATTGCTATAATTTAGAATATACTATTAATAAAAATTATAAATCATAATGAAGGAGTTTTATTCGAGAAAGGCGTTAGCGCACGAAACGGGGTAAAACTATTGTCCAAACTCGTGACGCGTCACGTCATGTCGGAAAATTGAAATTCACAAACACGAAAAACAAAAAATACCAATCGATTAGGTCTTGAAAAATCAACTCAAGTCTACATTTGCAACTGTTTTCTATACATAAAAGTTTTCGAGAAAAAAAAATAAAAACTGCTCATTTTTGTGATCGAAAAATCAATATTTTTCAATATTCAACTCGCTGCGAATGATTTGTTATTCATCGGAACTGCAAATTTGATAGCAATTATTATTCTTAGAGCTTCAGCGGAGACTACAGTGTTGAAAAAGCGATTAAAAATTGAATTATTGATTAATTATGAAAAATTATTTCTATTTTGTAGAACATTTTTATTTTTTTTCGAATCTCTCCACATTATCCTGTTTTCATAACACTTGTAATTTTTATATTACTCATATGTATGTGTGTTGGAAGTTAAGTATATATTATATTTTATTATTTACTTTTTATTGATTTCTTATTGACTCCGGGAATAAACTAAGTTTTTTCGAAAATAATAATTTTTTATATCAATATTATGTAGTATAGTTTTTACATATTTTTATAGTATAAAAATAATTATATTTTATTAATAATATATAATTGCGATAAAAAAAAATTATCTGTTTTCTGCAGTGATGTCACACACATTACTATTATTATACAGCATATTTTACCAAACTGTAATTCAGATGATAGAAGCAATAACACGATAGGCGCGCGGTTTCGCCGTGGAAATATTGTCCACTTAAGAAATATAGCAGGGAAAATTAAAAAACACAGCAACGCAAAATAAAAAATATCATGATTAATATCATGATACGTCGCACAAATAAGCCTTATAAATTTTTTTCATCGGACCTTTATTTTGTGAAAAAAAATTAAAAAGTAAAAAACATTTTCGATTGAAAATCATGTTTTTATAAAACTAGATTAAGTTTGCGCGCCCGTGGGGCGCGCCATTACTTTCTCATTGAACAACTGAGTTGCTTTTACAGAAAAAAACCGATTGTAAAATCAACCCATCAAACGTTATGTTTGAGAATTATTGGTTTGCTTGCAGTCGTTGTACGTACTTGCGTACCGTATAGCGGGGTCTACAATGGACTGAACGCAACTGAACGCAACGCAAAAGTTGAATGTAAACCAACATTGCTCAGCTCGCGTTGCGTCGTTGCGTTCAGTGTTCTGCATCCATTGTAGACCCCGCTTATAACGTGCTAAAAGTTGTAAAAATGACAGTTATCGTGTTACGGTTATCTGGTATTTATGTGTATTTATTTATTAAAGTATTTATTAAATTAATTCGTTGTGCACATTAGTTTCCGATCATATAAATGATTTGTACATTAAGAATTTATTGAAAACACAGTTTATTGAAATACATATAGTTTTCCTATAGTTAGTAAAGTATTTTATATTCATTTTTATTTTTTTCGCGTTGCAAAATTTCTACTTTATAAAAGAAAAAAGCCATGTTCTAAAATAAAGGAGTGGTAAAAAAAAAAAAAAAAAAATAAAAAAAAAAAAAAAAATAAAAAATTGAAAATAAAAAAAAAAAAAAAAAAAAAAAATAAAAAAAAAAAAAAAAAAAAAAAAAAAAATTAAAAAATTGACAATTCATTGGAAAATGAAAATTGAAAAATTGACAATTCATTCAAAAATAAAAAATAAAAAATGGACAATTCATTCCCGACAGATCCAAGATTAACCCAACTCGGTTAATTTTTGGTAAATTTGAGTCAAAGTTACGAAAGTCTGTAATAAGACGTTTTCGGTGGTTATTAAACCACTTGAGTATTTCTGAAATGATGGAAAAGTGAGTTCTGAGTCATAATTTTGTCCTATAAACAGTTGCAAATAATTTTTTCCATGCATGTGTTCAAATGGCCGCTTTTTTACGATGAATCGCGTGAACACAGCCCTCTTTTCGAGCAGCCATAAAATCAGCGGCAGAATT
>JAPYZL010031135.1:0-11005 GCA_030522825.1 Platygaster orseoliae | reverse complement strand
TATTATGACGTAACATATCAAAATGATTTCTTCAAAAATGTATTTAATCTGTAAGAATACATCCTGGCATGAATAAATAAATGCATTTTTATTAAATTTTCCTTTTTTTTTAAAAAAAAAACACCAAAAAATAAAAAATTTCAAGTGGCCGATGACTTTTTTTGCCAACTGTATGTATTTGTGGGATCGTGTGGTTATTTTGTTAGAAATAATTGAGTATTTTCGAATTGACAGTTTGTAACAAAGTAGTTTGAAAGCACAAAATACTCAATACATGTAACGAAATATTTTGGCGTTTTAAAATTGTCAAATACATGTGTTTGTGTAACTTCAAAAGTGATTCATTACTTGTATCTTATTTTTTATTGTATTCGTATTTTGGAATATATTGTTGGAATCAATGTAGATCAAAATATTCTTGTAAATACAAGATAGAAATTTATTTTTATGCATGTAATTATTATCCTAACTAAAATTAATGCTCGTTTTCTAAGTTTAACAGCTCTTTTTTAATACAATTGTCATGATTGTGAATATTCTTGTGTAAGGTAGGCGATGAAGAAAATATAGAATATTTCGATTGCTGTGTAATAATGATATATGATATAGAACAAGTTATAAAATTATTTATTTGCTTTCAAAATGCATGTTGTTGAAAATGGTTTTAATTTTTTCTCATTGTGAAGCCAATCTCAAATGTTCATTATTGATTATTTCATTCAATTCAATAACACTTATACTTACATCATTTGATTAATTCAAGAAAAATAACTTGCTTCGGTTTTCGCGTTTTTTTGATTGCGAATCTAATGTTTATTCCGGAACGTAAATTTGTTTAAACAAATTGTCGCAAAATTTTGTTTTTAAAGAGATGCAAGTAGATTTTTTCGTAATTTTTCCGAACACTAATGATATAGCCAATTAAAAATGCTCGTTTTAAATTTTATTGTAACGAATTGTTTTAACAAATACATGCACCATCGGATTTTGGTAAGATGCATGAGCTTTTCACGGTTTATACTGTTGCTAACCACGAATCTAATATGAAATTTGCAACTTTCAATTGTTTGAACACATTTTCAACAAATCACGTTCTTCTAAAAATGCATTCGGTTTTGTTACCATTGGTAACCGCCTTTTTTTCATACATAACTTTATGAAATAACTTTCTGAATGTATAAATATGCTCTTCATAATGCATTTTATAGATTCAAGAGTTTTTGTAACGATGAAAAACAGTCATAGATAATTTTAAACATTCATGAGAAACTGTTTACATAATCTATCACGAGAAAAATGGATGAAAGTTTCTGATCCAACTCGACGATTTACATGTTATAAATGCAACGTCCTAAACATTGTAAGTCATAAATGAAAGAAAGGAAATATTATGTGATGACATTTAAAAACACAAATTTAATTTTATTTCAAAAGCTACAATTTCTAACAAGTGTCACATTAAAGCTGAACGCTTAAAAACAAGGACAATCGAAACAATTCTTTTATAACCAGTTTCTTTACAAGAATAAAAAAACTATTATACAGAGTGTTTCTCTTGAAAATGGTCACTAGATATGGGTTGGTATACCTGAGACAATGTTCACGCAAGATATGGGTTGGTATACCTGAGACAATGTTCACGCAATAGACTCAGGTATACCAACCCATATCTAGTGACCACTTTCAAGAGAAACACTCTGTATAATCGTAGTGAATAAATGTCTAATTATATTATCAAAAGATCATTAATTTAAAGTATTCACCGGATGCATACTAGACTTACTTCGTTTCACAGTAATTTGAAATCACAAAATACATAATTTGAAAGTTTTTTATAATCAGTGATCAAACCGTAATCAACAGTCTAAAAAAATCCAACTGTACTTGAAATTTCTATAAACTCAAGATAAAATCAATAATTCTCCTAGTAAGCATATTATTGAATGGTATATTCAACCAGAAATAATGTGCTTAAAGTGAATTCGAAAGTTCACTCAAGAATCAAAAATGGCAAAGTTATGCATGGAAGATATATAAAAATTTGTCAACAATGAAACAAAAAATAATTCTTCCCTTCTCTGACATAGAACCAGTGTTCAAATGCCTCATAGCACCTCTTGAATGGCATGTTATGTCTCGGAATTCGACTCGGAATTCCTGAAAGCGCTTCTTCTTTTATTCATGTTCATTAATGCCCGCCCCGATCGATCCACCGGCTCACTTTTGCTTTTACCGAGATAATGTAACTGACCTAAGCATTCCAATAGTAGAATGCACGCACGAGCATAACAAGTACGGCCTGAATTACAGATTCCAGAAGGGGACGAGGAAAAAGTCTACAGGGATAAAATACATTTCGGGAGTAGGTAAGCACCGCTTACCGCCATGCGCCAGGAGCCAGCAACTTGTTAATTATTAATCAGCATGTTTAATTCATATCGCGCGCGCCGGCTGTTTGTTTCCTTGATGCGCACTAAGGCTCTGCACTTACGAATCGTTTAAATGTTACGACCACGAAAATGTACGAAACTGAGAGTTGCAAGTTGGGAAGGTGAAGAAAGAATGTAAAAGGTGAGACGAAGATAGATTGTTATGATTACAGGACGAAGATTCGAAAAAAGGAAATAATTTTGTTGGATATGTTTTACTGTAGAATTACGTGTTTCTGTACGGTCTGCTGTAAATGTTTCTACATGGTTGAGTTGATCTACATCGAAAATTGATGTAATTCAAGTAGCTAATGCAATGGAAGCTGATGCAATAGAAGTGTATTATGTTGTATCTACTTATTTATTTTAATGACGATTGTTCATCATCAAAATTGTCATTCGTCGATGTGCAACAGTTCTACGTAACAGCGAAGACTTTCTCTGTCATCGTCTATTTTTTAGTATTGCCTGTTTGTTGTATTTGTATTGTATTGCATGTTTATATGATCTGTGTTAATTTTGTGTTCCGTAACAACAGAATGATAAGCTACTGACCTTCTTATGTTATTATCATGGTCTCTCACTCTAGTCTATACACTTCTCTTCGTCTGGCCTACGTAAGATACATTACATTCATGACACTTTAATTCATAGACAACACTCTGTTCCTCATTGGTGGACTAACAATCTTTACCTCTTCTTATGATCCGGGCCTTCAAACTATCACTACTGGTGTTCATATAATTTATTGGCTCTGAGTAATCGTCTTTCTTGAATTGGAATAAGAATAAACTGAGAATTTACTGCAATTTTATGATGGAAACTCTGTAAATACCAGTTTCAGTCCACAAATTTTTCTGCTACGAACGATCCCTTCTACCTGGTGCCAATACGACCCTTTTTACTTAAAAAAACCTACCTCTAAGAACCCTCTCCACATCCTGAAGGTGCATCAAAAGTCCGCCATTCTGCACCCCGAACTTCTCCAAGGCCGCGGTTCGATCAAGTAGCATCCCAAGTTATTGCGAAAAGTCGAAGGAGCGTCTGTGTGTGCCTTGTGTGCCGCAAGGGTGCACCCCCTTCTGGAAGCTCGAGGAGACTCGCGGTTGGCTCGTGGGTACGCCAGGAGTCCCAGGATTGGTCTAGGGGGTTGCTGTCCGCGTTCTACCGTCGGCTTGAGCTTCATTATACGTTGACCTAAGAAAATCAGCCACCACCCTCTCGCCCCGGAACCTTCGTCCTTCGGCTATTGCCGGCGTCACAACCATGGCGCGGGCAGGTGCCCACCCGCCCATCCCACGCTCGTAACTTTACCAACGTGATACCTTTCCGGGCGCTTGTGGCTGCGCAGAGCATGCCTCATCGCTTATGGATACTGATGACTCGCGCAATGAACCCGGCCCAAGCTCCACGAGAAAAGCCTCCTACGTGCACACTCTTCTACTTCGTCCGCCGACCGCTTTATTCCGGCCGAGAAATCCTTCCAGTGGTTTTGTTTCTACCGCTTCCAGGCACGACCAGGACTCCAGTACGTTTTTTAACATACTTCCCTTGAAAGGAAAATCAGATTTTTGTGAAGTTGAATAAAGTTAGAGAGGTTTTTTAATGAAGGGAGAACCTGAGTTGTAATATGAGAATTTTTATAAAAGGGTCAATTCATGTCAATTGTTTCAAACAATTGAAGGTCATATTCTAAAATTTTCTTAAATTGACAGAAATCGATAAAGTATGACTTTACGGAATTCTTCGATTCTAAAAAAAAATGCTTCATATAATTTATTAATATAATATATAATAGTACGTAGAATTTCTTTGGCAGGCCACTTTGAATAACGAAAAGGAGGCAAAACAATTTATCATTTTTCATAATGAACAGGCGATGAACAGCAAAAAAACAACTACCAGTTCTCGGGTTAGGTTAGGTTCTTACGGCTTGACTAATATTACAGCCATATAAATTTAAAAAACGCTTAAAGTTAGCTGAAAAACATTAAAACTAGATTATCGTTAACTTTAAAAAAGTTTTTTCGACTGATAAATCTGAACTCGAGCTTTTCAGCAGAAAAGACGGAATTATTCAAAATGTTAAGGTTATGAAAAAATGAAGATATACTGCTAAACACTAACTGTTTAACGTAGAGAAGTTTCTATAGTGATTTGGTGAGATTTGTCACTTAATAGAACTAGTCAACTCACAGAATTAAAAAAATTATGGAAAAATAAACAATACTACAGCATATTGTTTCCCAAAGCTATGCCATCAGAAGAGCAACTCAAAAACAGGATTTTCACGAAGAAAGATAATGATTCGAAATATTTTTGATGACTGCGTAAACGTACACTGCTATGCAAAAGTTTGAATGCAATTGGAAAAAATAAGTTTTTTGTTAAATATGAAGCTTTTCTGTGCAAAAAAAGACTTTATTTCATCTTTTATGAGAAAATCAACTTCAGATTCATTATAAATTAGGACCAAACACATCATTATTTTTTCTTTGTCTCTCTCGTGTACACGTGTAATTTAACAAAAAACGCATTTTTCCCAAGTAGATCCAAACTTTTGCATAATAGTATAATCTAAATCAAAACAAAAAAAAATAAAATAATATTGAAAATATAGTAAAAACTATTAAAAAATTTTTTTTTAATTTTTATTATTATTTGAAATATTCTATTTTATTATCAATTGACTTATAGTTTTTACTGTGTTAAACTATATGAAAAATATAGTTTTTATAAGGACAGATGACCATTAAATTAAGAAATGAACCACAATTTTTCGGGAAATGTCGCGGACTGCAAAAAGTGAAATAAATTCTTGAAATTTAATCTAAAACGTCAATAATAGTTCTGTTGAATGTTAAAGGCAGAAAAGTTAACAGATGGTTTTTTTTAAATACACTAATGTTTCTACCTGATGTTGCATGTAGCTTCTTTATATTGCTATGAAAATTATCTAGTATTCATTAAACTAGTTCTGAATAAAGTTTTAAAAAATATCATTGATAGTTGAAATTTGTAACAGAAACAACACAGGAATATACATTTTATACTTATTATATTGTCTTTTTTTTCCTAAACTAAAAACCAAAAAAGTAATTCAATGTAGAAATTGAAAAAAAATTTTTCTACCTTGAGGGGTGGGGATAAAAATTATAGACCAAACTCAACCAAAATTTTTCTCATATTTTTCTGAATAGAAAAGTCCTCTGTCACTTTTTACAAAACTTCAAATGAACAACGATATACGAGTAAAAAGCTAGAACGAATTGGATTTTGCAGATTCTAACTAATATTTTTTTAATTTGATTCTCGCGAAAAGTAGCAAAAGACTTTTCCCCTCAGAAACATATAAGGAAAATTTCGGTAGAGATTAGTCCATGGTTTTTATTTTTAGTTTTTGAGGAAGTGCATACATTGTTTGTATTTCAAACTTGTAGAACTTTTTTAATTTTTAGTTTTGTTAAAATAGTAATGGACTTTTCAACTCGAAATTAAAAAAAAAAAAATTGTATTCCTTTTTAGTTCGGAAATTTGTTACACCCTGCAAATAGTATCTTAAGGTTTTTCCACAGCATTGGAAGTATTCTTAAATACACTTTTCAATAATATTTCGATTTAAATACAAATTTTCATATGAAATTTAGGGAAGTATTACATCAAGTAAATTAAATGTTAATTTGACCAAGAAAATAAAATTAATAGACGTTCAGAAACATATCAAATAACTCTAGTATCATTTTTCAAGGTACGAAAGCACCAACGATTCCCGAAAAAACTTTCAAGAAAATCATGGTTGACGTGAATAATGGACGAGCAAGTCCGAGTACACGTACGATAGTAGCCAGGCGTTATGTGCATGTATGGCTTCCCCGGGAATTTTATGTATTGCATGGGGAGAGACCGTTATAATGCCGAGGGTGTTTATGGGTTTATTATGCGATGAGTCTCAGACCGGCCTGTTAACGTACGCACCAACGTACACACTCGTCTAAATACATTTTTCCGCGAGGGTGTGCGAGCCTATTGCGACCGCAACGAGTGCAGAGTCTTTTTTGCGCGCCCGTAATACGCGCAAGACTATAAAAAAGTATCTACGGAGTGAAAATAAATCTAACCTCGCCGACCGGTCATCCCTAACAGTAGGTAATAGAAACGAATGTCCGGGAAAAGTGGAGAAAAAGAAAAAGATCTGTAGCCCAAGCTCACCGAAATGTAAATCAACGTCCAGCCCGAGGAGTTATGGTTTGAAGCTTTTTCCGTGATAAATTCAATTTACGTAATAACTTTTCTCGCTTGTAACTAGGAATAGGGAGTAGCAGTTGAGGAATGTTGTTAAGCGTATGAATGTTTTTTGATGGGAATAGAGTTATGACTTGTGAATTTCTGGAAAAATGTTTAACGGAATCTTTATGTCCGTGAACAAAAAATAGTAGTTTTTGAAAAAAGTTCATTAAATAAATAATAACATTGAAATCTCATTATTTGAAAAATGTTCATGTTGTGTTGAAAATGTCTTGGAAATATGAATTAAAAACATATAAAGTTCTTCAAAAGTTTCAAATCTGACTCTTCTCTTCTCTGGCCCACCCCAACCACCATGTACAAACGCGATTACCTTTTCATCTAGACGATACACGAGCATCTGTAAAAAAAAACGTCTTTATTGCAAGCCAAAATGAACCTTGCTGGCAAAAGACTCACATATTGCCGGAAGCATCCAAGTGTGCGATCCAGGGAGGCAGCGACCAATGGTCGAAAAGCGATGTTCTGCGAGGCAACGGAGCGAAATGGAAAAATTGCCCCAATGTAAAAACATGAGGACAGTGCTCGATAAAACGACCTTTGCGTGCTGGATGCGAGATCTCTTACGTTCCCGTGCATTTACACACCCTCAGCCACGAACCCAAGAAGACCGGTATCTCATATGCGCGCTTGTCCAAAGGCCCTTTGCCATGGAAGATGGGCAAGTAAATGGATAAACAGAAAAAAAGGCCGGGGAAATATGCGTGTTGACTCAAGTGGTCAGTTATCGAAACCTCCCACAAATCCACCTCCGAGGACCAGCTCAAAGCTTTGGGAGAAAACGAAATGTACGTATAAAACGCTCGTCCACATACGAATGAAAGTTCCACGCATCGGGTAGCGTGATACCGACGCAAAACGCGTTCGAATTATACTCGTAGCCGGTTCTAAGCGATCGCATTTCCACATAGACGAGCTCCTTCGACGCGATATGAAAGAATGATCCGTGTCTGTTATTGCTCTTGTGTGGGGGATGGGAGGAACGAATTCTAAGAGACTTAGGGTTGATGGCAGAAATCGATCGGAATATCATCCTTCTTGTCTCCATCAGCACAATTATTTCTGCAGAGATAATAATGAAATTCCTGTTCAGGTCGAAAACAAAAAGGCGTCCACGGCATATTCCCTTTTTCATCTCCGAAGGCGTCGAACCTGGGGCTGGCAAGGTGATAGGGACACCCGTCCTCCGCGGCACCAAGTAGCGAATCGCGCCTTCATGCATGATTCAGCCGCGGTATCTCATTTCATCTGGTTCGCCCCAGCTAAACTGTATCTCCTAATGGCTAGGCTATATCTCTTCATATTACGCGGGCCGTTGGTCTGACTGGCTCGTCCTTGTTTCACTTCTGCCGCCGCACCTATAGCTACAGCCAGAGTAAAAAGCTCGATCCATCGGTCTTTTTCCCTTCCTCATTTCTGTATCGCCTTCCCTCACACACGCACCGACGTGTGCTCGTGATGGACTCTCCTCCGTCCAAGAAGAACTTGGAGGAGTGAAATAAAGAACGAAATTGTTAGTTCTCGCTGTTTTAAATTACCATTTATTACGACACATAAACTCGGCGTGGTCGGAAAAACTCGTACCAGCAGCCATCTTGTCCCATCAGGCAAACCACGTTAGAGACCCCGTACACTTACCTTTCTTTTTTTCACATCTCTCTTACTCTCCCTCGCAGCTCCTCGTTTTTCACCGCTTGTTTTCTTCTGTTCATAACGAAATTCTATTCCGTTATTTCGGCTCGTACTTTAGCGGAGTGGGAACGGTAATGATCATTACCTCTGGTGCTAACACAAGATACGGGTTCGGAGTGGGGGAATGACTGATGGTTCATCTTTCCTGGGTAGTTTGTGGAAGAGAGTAAAAGTAGTATGGTTGTTGGTAAATCATTTATTAGTAGATTGTTGTGATGTAGACTTTTTGGACAATTTGATTACTTTCGAAAACTGAATTTCTTTAATAGGTAATTTTTTTTGTTCTATAAATTAAACAGTGATTCATTTTGTTATGTTGAATTAGTAATACATAGTAAATCAATTGCAGTCTTATTGTTATATTACTTCTGAGTATTTCAAACATTTAATTAGCAATTTTATCGATTTATAAATCAACAAATCAATATCATATAAATTTGTTTACAGATTCTTCTGATACACTTTCTTTTGTAAAAGTATTTTTGATGATTTTTCAATTGTTTGTTTAAGCTTTTACTAGACAATTTTCAAAAAAAGTAACACATATGAATAATAAAAAAAAACCAACTATACAGAAAATTTATCTTGAATAGTTTATTATTTGTCCTACATTTATTATAAAAAAATTCGCCAGTACAGTCTTGCCAGATCGTTTCTACACACTTCTGCCAAGAAGCAAATCAGTTTCTGCTATATTCTGCAGCATAGCAGTATCAAAACGACCGTTTTTTTGTTCAAATAATTCTGAAAAGGCTAGTTGTGGAAAAATAGTAACTCAAAAATAAGTGACAAGTTCTTACATTGTGCAATTCTCAATGTATTTATCACAAATTTCACCCTATAAACATAGTAAAGGCAGCTATCTCTTACGAGTTTCATGTCGAAATATTGTTCATTCACAAAAATATCGTTTGGAAAATTATAAATGGAAGTCATTATTATAATAAGAATCATAAAAATAGGTAATAGTTATAATGTTTCTATTAAAAACGTGGAAACACGTGATGATTTTCATAAAATTTTGACTCTCATTCTGATTGTTGCAAAAATTAATCAGCAAAATAAACCTAATTTTAAATGAAAACAAATAAGAATATCATGTCGGTACTCGCAAGCATACGTAAGCGGAAAAATTTTATGCCGAGCAACTATAGTCGACGTTGTCAAAACATGAACCTCAAATAATGTTCTAGAACAAGTCACTTTACAAAAAAAATTTTTTTTTAAGTAATATAATCTTACGTTGACTTACAACAACAAAAATGATTTCTAATAGTATGATTAGTTTCATGTTAACCAAGTATTGTTCAAGTAGATACAATCCTTCGTTTTTGAAACTACAATCAAAAAAAAAAAAAATACGTGCGTACTTATTGTAATACATCAAACTCGCCTCATTCCTTTTTACTCACGAATTAAGTCAATAAATTTTATTATTTGTCTTTGCAATCAATAAAATGCAGAGAAAAAAAATACTTTATCTTATACATATATCAACATTCATATGCAAATTAAACGCACTAATCGTTCTATTTTTTGATGGAACATTATGACACGGCAAGATAAATTGTATAATATAAGCGTATTCTTTTTCACTTGATCTTATGTTTCGTTTCAGAAATTCAAACTAACAATTACAGTTCACCTAACAAAAACTTAAATTCTCACAATTACAGTGTAAATTATGCAGTTACAATCAATGAATTTGATATGTCGGTTCATATTGTTATAACTTTTAATTACATTTAAATAGTTTTAATTAATAAACATTCACTGTTATTAATTTGAAGCTAATTGCAGTGATGTTATCAGGTTAAACAACTTTCATTTGCCGTTCACGATTATTCGTATATTTTTCTGATAATTTATGAAACCTAATACATACATTGAATGGTTTATTCTGCTTTTTTAACTTAATTTTTATAATAAACTATAATGAAATTCCAGATTTACTACTTTTACTACCGGATAATTATGTATTATTACTCAAAGTTTACTTGTGAATTTTCAAAAGTTATGATACATAATATGTCATATAAATATATAGATTTATAAAAATAATTAAATCATATATAATATATGATATCATCGAAACGCTGTGTGTGAAACATAAAATTAATTTTTTGTTTACTTTTCCAAACGATCGTTTTCCGCATTCAAAATTAGTTGTATAATATGATTATTATTTAGAGGCATGAATCATAAAGATCTTTTCAAGAAAAAGTAATTTTAATGTGTCGTATTTCTATCGGTTGTCGGAAAAGTTCGTAGAGAAATCGATAGACATTTTATTGTTTTTATTTTCTTTAGTAAAGTTAATTTTCAATTTACAATATAATCACCATTAGTATTTATTACAGTGCTGCATCTATTAGGGAGGTCGTTGACACCTTTAGCCCAAAACTTTAGTGGTTTGGAATTGAAAAAGGAAGTCACTTCTGATTTCAGATGTTCAAGGTTTTTCAAAGTTTTCTTAATTAAATGCCGTTTTAAATCTTTAAACACGTGGTAGTCTGAAGGTGCCAAGTCTGGAGAATAAGGAGAATGTGGTACGGTTTCCCAACCAAGTTGCTGCAATT
>JAPYZL010031125.1:0-16874 GCA_030522825.1 Platygaster orseoliae | reverse complement strand
AGCTCACAAAAAGCGCAAGAGAAATAAAAAGGAAACATATTGAAAAAAATTCCTTAAACTTAGAATGCAACGACATTAATTTTCATCGTCATCATCGATATCTGAGTCGTAGTTATGGCATGTATAATAAGAGCACAATTGATAAATAATAGTTACCCCACCTCTAGTGGCCGTCATTCTCCCACTGACCTTATTCTGCGCAAGCATGAACTACACATAAACTATGCAAGACACATAAAAAATTTTACTTGATTTAGAAACCTTATATCAATAGTAACATTTTAACATATCTACCTCGATTATGTAGCTGAAAGTGTTGAAAAAGTAATCGATATTTTGAACACCTTATAAAACTTTCGGATAGTTGCGTATGGGCACTGGTCTGGAACTACGAGTTATAATAAATCCACACACTTCAGCATCTGCTTAAAAACAAGCTTATGGAATAAGCTTTCTGTCACAGTAAATGGTTTAGACCTACGTTAATTTTAAGTACCGAAAATGGTGATGGCCGTCATTACCCCACTTTCCCCACGGAAATCGTGCTTTCAGAAAAATGTCCAGTGGAAATATGAGTACAGAAAAAGTACCCCAATCTAAGGATTTAGTAGTTGGATTTTATATTTTTGTGATTTTGAAGTAGAAATATTTTTTGAGAAAGTTTTTGGTCAGTTTAGTACATTAATTTTCAAAAATTTTTGTGTTTTACAAAAACTAGTCCAACCCATTTTTCTTATGAGAACCAAAATTACTAGTGTATAAACATATTTAAAAAACTGTCGAATTTGTTTTTTCAAAGTTTTACATGATTTTTTTTGGTAAATGTCAAAAAAAAAATTTTCGTGTGATTTGTCAACGTTGCAAACCTTATAAACACGAAAATGCGTTCAAAAATGCACTGAAATTTCACAGTAGTTGTGAATGTACTTTTGCTGAAACGCTCGTAAAAGTTTGGACAGAGGGACTCGTGTTTTATTGCAAATTGGATCTCGCATCCAGTGGATCATTAATTTTTAACGACACCCGAAATTACTTATTGACTCCATTAACAAGTTGGGAAAACTTGCCAGCCAAAGAAGGGGAAAAGCTTTCCGGGGTAACGAGCTCGTCCCTTAATTCTCGGGTGCTACGCCGGCTTTTATCATCCCGCGGCGTTGACTAAGAGGATTTAGCCGGCGAAATCCGAGGATTTTCGCAAGAGCTCGACGATTTGCCGAGTTAAATTATAATTGACTTTGCGAGTTTTCATCGGTTCCGGACGTTTCGGGTTAACTTGACTGACAGTAAATATTTCCACTCAATTTTCTTTTCAGAGAAAATTTTTGCATGAAATAATGTTGGGATAAGATCTTCTTGGAATAGCCCGAGAAAATTTAAAGATTTTAATTCATTTTGATGTTGAAAAGAATAATAATGATTTTCTGTGCAAATTTTGTTTGTTTTGGAAGAAATTTGGCAAACTTTTGCTGTGATTGCCCGAAATTGATTTTTGTTTCCAGTTTTGAACGAGCTCGAGGGTTTGGCAAAAGGAGCAGATGCGAGGGACAATCTACCAAATTCAAAAGCCTCCCTGAACCCTGAGCACGTCGCGAAAGTGGCACAAAACGCGAAAGCTGCGTTGTCCTTCGCTAAAAGCAGGAATCCGGCCGTTCGATGCGTGACTACCAAAGGCACGGTTCTGACGTCGAGTACTTTTACTGCTGAAGAAGATGTCGCACAGGTGATTTCACTTTCTTAACCCTGAAAAAAGCGCGAACTTACTTTCATTACACCGCAAACACTTTTATTCTAAAGGTTAAAATATTCATCGGGTTTCCCGTAATTGATGAAACATATTGAAAAATTTCTGGAGATTTCGGGAAATTTTTTTTTTTTGGGGGGGGGGGGGATTTTTTAAAATGTCGAGAAATTGAGTGTTATTTTAAGATGCAACGAAATCAGGATATGACTTGAAATTCAAATAATCCCTTAAATTTAGTCTATGTTTACAATTGCTTCCAAGCGGGCAAATCTTAAATAAGAAAGTTTTTCCATAATTAAGGAATTATTCGTGATTTAAGACATACTCGTATCCCTATTTATGATGAAATTTTAAATTCATGTTGTGCCTTATTTTTATTGCATCTTAGAATAAAATTCACCTTTCTAAATGCACCTATGACGAAGTTGACTTTTCATTTAGATCAACATTTTGAAAATTGTATCTTATTTTAAGATACAACAAAATCGGGACACGACTTAAAATTCAAACATATCCACACATTTAGTATATGTTTATAATTACTTTCAAGCAGGTACGACCGAAATTAAGAAGATTTTTCAAAATTTGAGAAAGTCATACTTGATTCAAGACATATCATCTTAATTTAAGATTATATTTGAAATTCATGTTATGCTTTAATTTTGTTGCATCTTAGAATGAAATTCACATTTCTGAATGCAGCTATGACGCCAGTGAAACTATTCATTCAGATCAACACCCCAAACATTCAATCTTATTTTAAGATGCAACAAAGTGGAGACATGACTTGAAATTCAAATATAACCTTAGACTTAATCTATGTCTATAATTACTTACAAGTGAGCAAGACTGAAATTAGGAAGATTATTCATTATTTGAGGAAGTCATATTTGATTTAAGACATATCATCTTAATTTAAGATAGTATTTCGAATTCATGTTGTGCCTTAATTTTGTCGCATCTAAGAATAAAATTCACCTTTCCAAATGCAGCTATGAGGCAAGTTGAACTTTTCAGTTAGATTAACATTCCAAACATTGAATCTTATTTTAAGATGCAGCAAAATCAAGACACGACTTAATATTTAAACATTACCTCACACTTACAATTAATCTATCAGGTTGATAATTACTTTCAAGCGGGCAAGACTTGAATTACAAAGATTTTTCATAATTTATGGAAGTCATACTTGATTGAAAACATATCATCTTAATTTAACGTATTTGAAATTCATGTTGTGCTATAATTTTGTTGCATCTTGGAATAAAATTCACTTTTCTGAATGCAGCTATGATGTTAGTCAAACTTTTTATTTAGATCAACATTTCAATCATTGAATCTTATTTTAAGATGCAACAAAATCAAGACACGACTTGAAATTCAAACACTACTTCAAATTTTGTTCATGTTTACAATTACTTTCAAGAAAATCTTAAATAAGAAAGTTTTTCCATAATTAAGGAATTATTTTTTATTTAAACATATCATATAGACTTGAGATGATATTGAAATTTAAAGTTGTGCCTTAATTTTATTGCGACTTAAAATAAAACTGACTTTTCACAGTGAAGTCGATTCAAACTATATCAATTTATTGGAATTGATAATATTTTTGTACACATTCGATGTTCAATTTTACAAAATCGTGTAAAATTTGAACATAATACAAACTATTCCGAGTTTTTCAAACGCTATGAAAATTTTTCCAACCCATTAACATTTTTCATGATTATTTTTGAGCTAAAAACCGTTGTTTGCTTCACTTAACTATACTTTCAGTTTAAAAAAACAAATTTTATTCAACTCTAACAAATTTTGGTTTATTCAAAAAAATTAATATTCATGCTGACTTGAATTTGTTTGTCCGGACCAAACATATTTTTCAGTAAAAAACAATTAGTTTGTCTGAACTGAAAATTTATTTGACTTAACTAAATATCTGGCCGGTTTTTTAAAGTTAACTAAATTTGCTTTTCAGGTACTTTTTAAGTTTTTCGGATTTTTGTTAAAAACAACCTGAAAAATTCAAGAACATCATCTGTCATTCTAAAAACTTTCAGTATGATATTTCATTATTATTTATTTTAATGCATAATTTAAAGAAATATATTAATAAACGCCTTATAAAAAATTCATAAAAATTATCTAAAAGTCTCAAAATTGAGAAGTATTGGCGATCTTTGAAATTTTGTGCAACTGAACAAAATTTTCCGAAATTCATCAAAAATGTCCAGTTTTCTAAATTTTTAATATAAATAAAAAAAAAACAATAATACGAATATTTCGGGTAAATGTGATAGATAACGAACACAATGTACAAAATTTATGACCATTTGCAGTGTAATGAACAATATTCAAAATTAGTAACATTTTATAATAATCTAAAAATTGTAAAATTTTGAACATGATGCCAACTTTTCATTATCATTACATCAAATCAGATAAATTCTGGAAAAATCGATGAATATTTCAACATTCCCTTGCTATTTCCTATACTCAATACTTTTATCGAATTTCCATATAAATTAACCACAAACATGTCCGAAATCCCATGAGCCTCTTCCACCTATTACTACTTGTCATATTTTCGAAATTTCCCCTTTTATCGAAGTGTGTTATTTCTCCTTATCTGCCATATTTCCATTTTTCTCCTATTTCTCCGGCGCCTATGGACGTAATACCTCGTTATAATGGTATCGCTCGCGCAAGGCGATACCAGAGGGCACTTTGTCATCCGTCATGCGGAAACGATAGAGCTCCGTAGCCATTATTATTCACGAGGGCCGTGCGTACGCGCAGATGGATCGGAAACGCGGGGAAAAAGAATCTGACTTATGGACGGGGTCGCGAACTTTTTCGGTATTTGATCCGGAACGATGTGCGATGCTCGCGGATTTACCCTTTGACGCTCGTGGAATTCCCATTCGATTTTCGCCTCGGACGGAATACCAAGTGACAAATCGACGGACTAAATCGAACACATCTCCGAATATTTACGATATCGTTTCGAGTCGACTGAAATATTTGCGTCTTTCATTTTCTGCATTTAACTTAAATTATGAAGATTATTATTAACATATTTTGAGGATTTTGGAAGAATGATTATAAACAAAACATCGTTTTTCTCAGAGTAAAAAAAAATACGAAAAATCCTAATGAGTTGGAAAAGTTCTCATAGAATTTGAAAAGTCGGAATATGTACAAAAATAATATCAATTTCAATTAATTGATACAGTTTGAATCGACTACAGTGAAAAGTCAGTTTTATTTTAAGATTCAATAAAATTAAGGGACAATTTTAAATTTTAATGTCACCCCAAACTAAGATATGTTTTAAATCAAAAATGATTCCTTAATTATGAAAAAACCTTCTAATTTAAGATTTGCCAGCTTGAAAGTAATTGTAAACATAGACAAAATTTATGGTAATGTTTGAATTTCAAGTCGTGTCTTGATTTTGTTGCATCTTAAAATAAGATTCAATGTTTAGAGTGTTGATATAAATGAAAATTTTTGCTGTGGTGATAGCTGCATTCAGAAAGGCGAATTTTATTCTAAGATGCAACAAAATTAAGGCACAACATGAATTTCAAATATCATCTTAAATTAAGATATGTCTTGGATCAAGTATGACTTCCTCAAATTATGAAAAATCTTCTTAATTTAAGTCTTACCTGCTTGAAAGTAATTGCAAACATATGCTAAATGTCAGGTAATGTTTTGATTTCAAGTAGTGTCTTGATTTTTTTGCGTCTTAAAAAAAACTTAATGTTTAGATTGTTAATATAATTGAAAAGTTCGATTTGGTCATAGGTGCATTCAGATGCGTGAATTACATTTTAAGATGCAACAAAATTAAGGCACAACATGAATGTTGAGTATCATCTTAAATTAATATGACATGTCTTAAATCAAATATGACTTCCTTAAATTATAAAAAATCTTCTTAATTCAGTCTTACCTGCTTGAAAATAATCATCAACATATACTAAATGCGAGGTAATGTTTGAATTTCAAGTCGTGTCTCGATTTTGTTACATCTTGAAATAAGATTCAATATTTAGAGTGTCGATCTAAATGACAAATTCCGCTGGCGTTATTGCTGCTTTCAGAAGGCGAATTTTATTATAAGTTGCAACAAAATAAAGGCACAACATGATTTTCAAATACCATCTTAAATTGAGATGATATGTCTTGAATCAAGTATGTCTTTCTAAAATTATAAAAAATCTTCTTAATTTAAAAGTCTTGACAGCTTGAAAGTAATTGAAAACATAGATTAAGTGTAAGGTAATGTATGAATTTCAAGTCGCGTCTTGATTTTGTTGCATCTTAAAATAAGATTCAATGTTTAGATTGTTGATCTAACTGAAAAGTTCAACTTGGTCATAGGTGCATTTAGAAAGGTGAATTGCATTCAAAGATGCAATAAAAATAAAGCACAACATGAATTTCAAATGTCATCATAAATTAAGATATATCTTTAATCAAGAATAATTCCTGAACTTTGAAAAATCTTTCTAGTTTAAGATTTGCTCGCTTGGAAGTAATTGTAAACGTACACTAATTTTAATGTAATGTTTGAATTTCAAGTCGTGTCTCGATTTCGTCGCATCTTAAAATAATATTCAATGTTTACATTATTGATCTAAATGAAAAGTTTAACTGGCGTAGAAGCTGCATTCAGAAAGGTGAATTTTATTCTAAGATGTAATAACGTTAAAGCACAACATGAATTTCAAATATCATCTTAAATTAAGATGATATGTCTAGCATCAAGTATGACTTCCTTAAATTATGAAACATCTTTCTAATATAGGATTCGCCCGCTTAACAGTAATTATGAACATAGACTAAATTAAAGGTTATATTTGAATTTTAAGTCGTGTCTTGATTTTGTTACATCTTAAAATAAGATTCAATGTTTAGGTAGTTGATCTAACTGAAAAGTTCAACTTTATCATAGCTGCATTTAGAAAGATGAATTTTACTCCAAGATGCAATAAAAATAAGGCACAACACGAATTTAAAATATCGTCATATATTAAGATGTGTCTTGAATAAAAAATAATTCCTTAATTATGAAAAAACTTTCTTATTTAAGATTTGCCCGCTTGAAAGTAATTATAAGCATAGACAAAATTTATGGTAATGTTTGAATTTAAAGTCGTGTCTCGATTTCGTCACATCTTAAAATAAGATTCAATGTTTAAATTGTTGATCGAACTGAAAAGTTCAACTGGCGTCATAGCTACAGTCTAAGAAGCCAATTTTATTCTAAGATGCAAGAAAATGAAGGAACAACTTAAAATTAAAATATTATCTTCAGTCAAGATAATAATTATGTCTTAAATCAAGAACAATTTTCTCAAAATATGGAAAATCTTCCTAATTAAAGTCTTGCCCTCTTGAAAATAATTGTTAAAGTACACGAAATATAGGATAATGTTTGAATTTCAAGAGGTGTCTTCATTTTGTTGCATCTTAAAACAAGATTCAATGTTTAGATTGTTGATCTAACTGAAAAATTCAACTACCATCATAGCTACACTCTAAAAAGTCAATTTAATTTTAAGATGCAACAAGTTAAGGCACATTTTCAAATTCAATTATCATCTTAAATTAAGTTGACATGTCTTAAATCAAATCGACTTTCTCAAATCATGAAAAATCTTCCCATTTTAAGTCTTGCCCGCTTAAAATCAATTGTAAATATAGCCTAAACTTAAGACTATATTTTAATTTCAAGTCATGTCTCGATTGCTTTGCATCTTAAAATCCACTCCAATATTTCGAGTGTTAAGAATAAGTCAGAGACATACGACACGGCGGCATATATATCTCGACTTTGGCTTTTCGTCGCGGAGTTCATATTTCATCCTCGCCGCGTACGGATGTCGGAATAAATCAATGGGCCGATATCGCGATCGACGCGACGTTATTTATAGACGGTTTGGAGCCGAGGCTGCGGAAGATGAGATGCCCCTGTCACGAGAGCGAGAAGAAAGCAAACGAGGCGCGGCGCTCGTTATCGAGTACGCCCCGAGATCGCGCACTTTTTTCCGTGTATCAGCCACGGTCGCGGCGCCGATAGCAAAACGTGGACGCGTGTTTGCCAGAAGTTACTACGCTCCGGCACGGGCTTTATCTGCGGCCTACGTGGGGGTTCCCCGGGATTTTCTCCGGGACCCCTTATCATAACATTCGCGCTTCAACGAGCACCGTCGGATCGCCCAGGCCACGTCTCTTCGTTCTCTTCCGTTTCCTTAATCCTCCGTCTCCTCGTAGTCGTAGGGGTGGGAAATTCAACCTCTGCCAGATGGCTGGACAATTTTACCAACCGAATATTCGTAGAATCTATGTTATTTTCAGACCACTTTCGCACTGAGAAAAAAAACATAGTAGTTTGTATTATAAATATAGGAAAAATTACTATGGTCTAGAAAAATATAGAATATAAACTTCATTTTTCATGTATTATAGAGATTCGTTTTTATCATGCAGTAAAGTAAGACGTCAAATATCGCAATCGTAAGTTGGTATATAGTAAAAAATACTTAGCATTGAATTTTTTAGTTTAGTAAATAACAGTTCATAATATAAAATATGGGGAATTACCTTACATGATCATAATTTCTACATTTTTTCATAAGTACTATACTATATTATGTCAACAAAGGCGTAGCCAGGATTTATATTATGGAGGGGCGAAAATTTTTCGTCATCGACCAAATCACAAAACGATATCATATATTTATGTCTTATTATGTCGAGATATATATGACTTAATTATGCTAATAATATGACTTATTATTACGATAAGAATTTAATAAACCAAATCAAAATTGCATTGCTAATTTTTAGAAAAAGACCTTTATCTACGGAAATTCTATAAGAATCTAAAAACTTCGAAACTTGGAAATCAAGTTGTAAAAAATGAAGACAGAAATTCATGAAAATACCAGAGAATCTTTCGTCATACAATTTCTAAAAAATACTTAAAGTTATTGAATTCTATGAAAAAATTGCATATATGAAAAATCTGCACAAATGGCATGTATGAAAATACTAGAAAACGATAAAAAAGTTATAAATACTGAAAACAAAAGAAAATTCGAGGGGTACATAAAAAATACTTAAAATTAACCTAGTTATTCTCAAAATCTATTAAATTATTAAAAATCTATACATATTTGCATTCTAGAGCATAGAATTTTCAGAGTTGATTTATTAATATCTACGAAAATACAAAAAATCTAAAAAAACGCTAAAAAATTCCTTTTCATTTTCGTAAATAGACAAAAATGCGAGAAATACTGGAAAATCTTTTCATATTCAAAAATCATATAGAGAAAATTTTCTTAACAATATTATTTCACGAAAAATAGACAAAATTGATAATAATAAAAAAAATAACTCAGAAAAATAATAATAATAATTTGAAAAATCAGTGAAATTCAAAACAAGTCCAAAATTTTTAGTTTTTCTAACTCAGAATAATAATTATCATAACTTAAAAAGAATTTTTTCCGAAATGAAATTATATTCATAAATGTTTGACTATAAAATATAAATGAACAATTGGAAAGGAAGAAAAATGTTAAATATTACTAAGAATGATAAATAATAAATAATAAATAATATAGCCAACAAGAAAATTTTAGCAGAAAAATTCAAGTCAGTGAAACAAAAACTTTTTTTTCCAGAATATTATCAATCTTTATTCTGTGCCTGATTTTTAACATAAATTTGTTAAGGATTCGAAATTATTTATAATTGGATATAATCTCTAAAATTAACAATATTATGGATAAATAGTATAATTTATTGGATAAAAAAGTAAAATTTCAAGATTTATCTAATCCCTGAGAGAACGAAATGTTAAGAGATTTCGTGGTCATCAGTAAAATTCAAAACAAGTTCAGAATTTTAGATTTTTCTAACACAAAATAATAATTATCATAACTTGAGAAGAATTTTGTCTGAAAGTAAATTATATTCATAAATGTTTGATTATGCAATATAACTTAACATTTCTAAAGCAATAAAAATGTTAAATATTGCTTGCAATGATAAATAAAAAATAATAAATAATTTAGCCAACAAGAAAATTTCAATACTATAGCGTATTAAATACTTGAAATCTGTGTACTATGGTTTTTTCAAAAATCTTTAAAAAGTTTATCTATAAAAATCCAAAATAAAATTGTAAAATGCGCCAGGTTGTGAAAAAACACTAAAAGCGTGAGAAAAAAAGTTTTTTACTAAGCTAATTAAAAATCACAAAAATTAAATTCCATTACATTCATTAAGCATGAAAAAATATACAACTTTTGAATAAAAAAAATTGGAAAATCGTTCTCTCGAAACCACATCTTCAAGGATTAAAAATTATAAAACCCTGAAGGACATATATGTGTACGTTTTTTCTTTCGAAAAACTCCCCTCGAAAATTTTTTCTCCCTACGCCTTTGACTCGAGCAGTATTTATATTAATCGAGAATATTTTGAATAATGCATAACTTTATATAGTAAAAATTCCTATATTTTTTAGCAAAAAGTACTTGGTTTTTCTTTAAGTGCAGTTTCGTTCCTTATATTTTCCTCAGTTTTTTGAATTTTCTAGGTATATTAAAAAATACGGTTTTATAATTTCTAATTTCATTTTTAACAGAAAAATTCGAATTGATAAATCTTGGACTTTTCATAATAAGTGTCATTTTATGTAAACGTGTTTTTTTATTGTGTCGTTACAGGACGGGCTAATACGAAACGATGATAGGATTCTTGCTACTTGCCTCAGCCTCTGTAAATCCAGCGTCCACGAGCAGAGTACTTCAAGTAAGTTTTTTACAATGGTTTTCATGAGTTTTCGTGATCTACATATAAAAATTTGGATAGCCTAGAAAGTAAATGAAAATTACAGAAAATTTGAATAATTTAGACGAATTCACATAGTAATTTTAAATTATGAGTGATAAATTTTTTAAATTTAACACGATCAAAATCAGTAGTCAAACAAAGCCTATTCTGGCTCACTTTGAATAAAGAGGTCATTATAGTATCACTTCTTACAGTGTAATGATTTTGTAATAAGCCCATTTCTATTTTTTCTTCATCAAATCAACCCAGAATCGTCTTTGTTCTACTACATTTATAAACTAAAGTTTCAAAAAAAATTCCTCTACCTCTCGTCTTACAATTTTCTCAACCCTTTTTCCTACAGACGAACCTCAGCCGCGTCGTCTGAAACGCGAAGTCGTCTTTCTAACAGAAGACCGCAATCTTAGGGTAAAGGCACTTTCACGAGACGTTCCAGTACGCGAAATTCCCGACTTCATGCAATGGGCTAAACTCGGCTGACCAATTTTCGATTTTTCACGAACCGCTCATTTCGCGTATTGAAGACCAAAATTTATAAAATACTACACGGAGAGAATCGTGCACTTATTGTTAC
Source organism: Platygaster orseoliae (assembly GCA_030522825.1). Lineage (NCBI taxonomy): Eukaryota > Metazoa > Arthropoda > Insecta > Hymenoptera > Platygastridae > Platygaster > Platygaster orseoliae. The sequence goes on along the minus strand of JAPYZL010031125.1, from coordinate 5,676 downwards.
TTTTTCATCTACGACTCAGTCGTGTTTCGGAAAAACGAACATGATACACGCTACTGAGTGGTGCCTTAGCATGTGATTCATTCGTTATTTCGCGCCCGACAAAATGACGGAGTCGCGCCGACAAAATGGCGGACTCGCGCCGACAAAATGGCGGGTTCGCACGAACCACGTGGCATAGAAATACGCCAGTTGTAGTTACTGCCTCATGATTTTCTCCACTGTCAATTCGTATCAATCATTCACGTTGTTTAATCATTGTTTGATGAGAATTCCTTTTTGAAGATAAAATATTGAAACAATTTACGCGTTATATCACGTCGTTTTGTCCTACTTGCAGCGTTTTGAGAGTGAGGATACTCACGCCATCAGTGTATAATTCCATCGGTTATTCTGTAAATTATTCATTTCTCGAATTTAGCGCCGCGAGCAAACTTTGTTCTTAATCGTACCGAGCGCCTGATTGCGATGACGATTTAATGATTTTTTTTTTTTTGTTGAATCGGTGATTTATGCCATGAGGTTCGCGTTTGTTCCCATTATTCATTGATTGAATAAGCCCGGTTTTTTAAATGCTTTTTCGTTTGTTGTTTATTGCTTGAGGTTGCAGCTTTGTTGGTCGAATCGTAAAGTTTGATTCCTTGTGTTTTCTTTTGGAGACGGCTCAATCATGGATCATTTTTTGATAGATTTAGTAGTTTGATTTACGGTATTTTAAATTGGGGATGGTTAGGTGTTTTGTGTTTTCTGGAAAGGTTTTTTGGATTTAGCATGCATGTTTTTCACCTTGAAAATGGTGACATGAATGTGTGCAGTAAGTTGAGCTTTATTTTGAAGATCGTTTTTTTTTGGAGGGGAAGTTGAAATTTTGTGAAGTCCTTTTGTAATCTTTTGAATCAGATTGTTTGAATAAAAATATTGTTTAGGAACGATGTTAAATTCTTTTCAGGTAGTAAATGAGCTTTAGAAAACTATATACTTTGTGATGATATTTATACTGCATATTTATAACTCAACAAATTAGAAACATTTATATTTTGTGAGAATAATAAATTTTGCAAAAACTTCTTCAAGAAAGTAATTGATAAAAAATTTTTTCGCATAAACAATGTTAAATAATGAGTTTTCTAAATGAAATTTGTTTCAAAATTAATACAACATAAAATAAACTCGTTTTTATAAATCTTCATATGTTGAGATTTTGAAGAACTAGGATTTTTGGTCATAATTTTTTTTGAGTGAATTTTTATAGATCGTTTAGGCAAAAACAATTTATTTTGTGATGAATCTCTCTAAAAATCAGTAAAATTACGTGAATTATGTTAGAATATTCAATTATGGAATAATTATGATTATTGCATTATTTAAAAAAAGACATTTTGGAAAAACGATGGAAGTTATTTTTTTGTGATAGTAAAAACTTAAAATTACATATTTTCATAGAAGTTATATTAAATTTGGAACTGCGTACAACAAAATTGCTTACGTGAATAAATTTGAAAAAATAATTTATGAAAAGCTCTCGAATCATGTAAAAACATAAAATTTTGTTATAGCTTGTAAATAAAAAATTTAAACAAAACATTGTGCCCAAAAAAATGTCAAATTTTTGGTCAGACATCCAAAAAACCATAAAAACGACTACCGTACATTTTCGTGAATAATTTTTCCTAAATGGTCATTTTTTGGAGATTAAATTTTTCAATCCCATTTCCTGAATTTTTTGAAATCAAATTTTTTTCGGAAAATGATTCAAAGAATTTCCTTGAGAATTTTCTTTTTATTTTTTTGAACTGATTATGATTAATTTTCCAATTATTTTCAGAATATCATTTTTTTTATTGCATTTTTCAACATATACGTATTTTTATTGAATTGTATAACTTTTCTATGTTTAACGCAACAATAATTCTGATTGTTTATACATATAAAATACACATTTCAAATAAATTTCGTGCTACCATTTTTTGCGTGTCATTTCTTCGAAATTTTGCAAAAACTTTTTAATGGCAGTAATAAATACAAACTTTTTTTGCATAAATAATGTTAAATAATGAGTTTTCTAAATTAAATTTGTTTCAAAAGTTAATATAACATAAAAAAAAACGTTTTTATAAATCTTTATAGATTGAAATTTTGAAGAATAAAGATTTTTGGTCATAATTTTTCTTAAGTGAAATCTACAGATCGTTTAAGCAAAAAAAATTATTTTGTGATAAACTTCTCTGAAAATCATTTAAATTACGCAAATCATGTTAGAATATTTGATTATGAAAGAATTTTTTTTATTGCATTATAAAAAGAAAATTATTTTGGAAAAAAGATGGAATTTTTTTTTGTGACAGAAAAAACTTTAAATAACACATTTTCATTGTAGGTATATTAATTTTACAACTATGCGTTCAATACAATTGGTTATGTGAATAAATTTTGAAAAATAATCTATGAAAAACATAAAATTTTGTTATAACTTGTAAATAAATGGTTTTAATAAAACATTGTAACGGAAATAATGTCAAATTCTTGGTCAGACGCCAAAAAAACCATAAAAATATCTACCGCACATTTTCCTGAATGGTCATTTTTTGGATATCAAAATTTTTAATCTCATTTCCTGAATATTTGCGAATTAACTTTCTTTCGGAAAACAATTCAAAGAATTTCCCCGAAGAATTTAAAAAAAAATTTTGTAACCGATTATGATTATTTTCCATTAATTTTCAGAATATTATTTTTTATTGCATTTTTTAACAAGTTCGCATTTCTTTTATATTTAATAATTTTCCCGTGCTTAACGTAACAATAATCCTGATTGTTTATACGTGTAAAATACACATTCCAAAAAAATATCTTATCATTTCTTTGAAATTCTCTTAAAATTTTGATACATGAGAAAAATTTGCACTCTAGAACAATATTTTTCAAAAATATGAGAAGTAAAAATTTCAAATATTTCTATCAGAAAAAATGACCTTGAAAATATTGGAAAAACAACTGAAAATTTTCCGTTGTCATTTTCAAAGCGAATCATCCCATGAAAAAAAGTACTTGTGGAAAATATTTTTTGGGCGTGAAAGAGTTATTTTTAAAAGTCCATAATTCTGAACTTCACATTTAAGATTTTGGCAACAAGAGGTTTCAGAAAATACATAACATTATCTCTTCTTAAAATCAGTGAAAAATTCATAAAAATGATATAGATAAATGTAGCTTAGTCTGAATCATTTCTTTTTTTTCCATTATTAGTTTTCTAGTACTTAATAATGTTACATTTCTATCAATTCTTATATACTTGTAAATAGAGTTACTCGTGGATTTATTAAACTTACGCTATTTTTCATGTTGTTTTCTCACTGTCTTTTGTGAAAATCAATTTACTCCGTACTCACCTAAAAGTATTGTACAATTTTCGTAAATTTTTCAAATTCAATCTTCATTGCATGTAAAATGTAGAAGTTTCCTTACATTTTCTTCATTTAATCACGTGGCTTGTATAATTCATCATCAATATTCATAGAAAATAATCTAGGATTTCCTTTTACCGTTCATTTTTTGAACATTTATCGTTGCAAAATATTCTAATCATGTAGAATTCCACTAGTTTTCGTGTAGGAATTGTCAAGATAGTTCCTAAACCCTAATTTCACAATTATTCAAAGGATAATTATAATATAGGTATAATATAGACAAACCAAAGAACACTCGGAAAAATTTTTTTGCAAGCAGCAAATTATTCGACCAATAAAGTGCGCTCAAATTTCCCAATCGTCATTATTCTCGTGAAAATGTTGATAAATATAGAATATAGTATGTTTCGATGTTGACAGTTTTTGTAAATCATGCATTACCTTATTCGATAAAATGTAAAAACTACACGTAACTTAGGTATTGATTATACACAAGCAATTGACTATTTTAACTAGTGAACGATTAATTGCCACTGTTTCTATCTGCCCAGAAGTGACATGGTTATTATTTATGACTCCGTGAATAGTTTTTATAGCATTGTATTTTTCCATGGAATATACAGGATACGATTCACGTCGATTCACTCTTGCATGTTGGTTTTCATGGACCTACGAAATTGTACGTAAAGCATATATATTAAATCGAATTTGAAAATACGATTAAGTGTTTTTTATTTTTCCACCGAACCTTCAAATCAAGAGTCGATTTCAGATTATTTCGCGTTTTTCCGATGCTTATCTCTGTAATAGCATCAGCAGTTTCTGGGACAAAAAAGTCGGGGATTTAGATCATTAGTTTCGATACGACGACAGGTTTGGCCGGTAAAGGCAATATTGAGTGAATTCAAGCAAAGGCGAATTGGGACGTTTCCCCAAAAAAGGCACAATACTTTAATCACGGAAGAGAGACAAGAGCCGCATTATCGGTAATAATGGCCGCGGGGATAATGGATTCGAGATTCCGAATCGCTCGCGTTGGGCTTTGCAACACGTGCCGACTCTGTCTTTCAGCAGCGTCGATAGGTACACGTTCTCGACAAGAAAACGCGTTCCATGGCATTGTAACGGTTTAACAATGAGCGGCGGCGTCCGAGTCCGGAAAATATCGATCAAAGAACTGTCGAAAATTAAATGTGGTTTCATATGTGAGGTAATGTATATTTCGTGAAGTAGAGAAATTGATATTTATTGATATTTACGCGGATTTATGAAAAAAAAGAGACTTTGAGTTTCTGAAGAGGAACCAAATTGGGGGTGAGAAGCATGGCTGAAAGTTGAAAACAAGAAAAAAAATGCATTTCAGCAACGCACGAACAGAATGGAATCCTTCCAGAAAAAATACCAAGAGCGGGCAAGACATTTCTACAAAATGTTATCAGCATGAAGAATTCAATATCATTTCGTAAAATCAAAGACCAATGTTGTAACAACTCAAAGGGTAATGATGGTATGCTTGTAGACCGAAAAATTAAATTGGGTGACAAAATATTTTATCTTAAAAAAATACATGATGATGGGAACTGCTTGTTTCGAAGCATATCATATTTTTTGTAAAGCTCGAGAAAATAAAATGAAAATAAGAAAATAAGAATTACATTTTAATTAATCCTTCTTTTATCAATAAATAGTGGCTCCTAGTATCGATTTTTGATTTGGATTACATTGTTAAGGAGCGTTTTGAATTATTTTCATATTTATTGATATTTACATTTAAATAAGTATACTGAAAAAAAAAAACATAGTGATTTCAAGTGTAAATATTCGGAAAGTTACTATATTCTAGGAAAATCTACAATATTATTCTAATTGTTCATATATTATAGTACATGCAGCCATAAATATATTTGTTTTTACCGTGAAGTATAGTAAAACGTCAAATATGGCAATTATAAGTTGATGCATAGTGAAAAATACTAAACATATTGTATTTTTCACTTTATTTAATTAATTAATAACAGTTCTTGATATAGAACATATGGAATGATCATTACCTTACCTTACCTAACCTTACCTAACCTTACATTACCTTACATGATCATTATTTCTAATTTTTTTTATAATTATTACTATACATATATACGTTTTACTAGAAAACGTACAGTAACTACTATACTACAGTACTGCTCAAAAATCCTTGAACACCATAAAAAATACAGTTTTTTCAACTTTATTCTATTATATTTGCCCAAATATATATTTATTCGCTTTAATA